>ML346758.1:0-24970 GCA_005239505.1 Nicotiana paniculata | reverse complement strand
CATACTACCCTCCTCAGCAACAACAGGGGGGAAGGCAAGAAGATGGGTTCTCCAGGTTAGAAGTTATGATGCGGCAGGTTATTGGGTCAAATGCTAAGAATAGCGAAAGAGTAGATGCCCATGACTCAGCTATTAAAAATATCGAAATGCAGCTGGGGAAGATTTCAAATGCAGTTAACAATCGTCCTCACGGAACTTTACCTGCTGATACTCAGGTGAATCCAAGGGACCAGGGCCCAAAATAGTTAATGGCAGTGACTCTTCGCAATGGCAAAGACTTGGACCTAGAACAATAAAGGAGGCATGAAAGTAGACAGACAAACATATTAGTGCAGGTACCTAATAAAATTAATGACTCAATCCCATTGACTAAGGGCACAGTGCACCCAGCTGAAGGAGAAGTTAATAAGCAAGGTGTAGCTAAGAAAGAACTTAAGGAAATCCCAGAGCCATCAGTTGAGGTGGTGGTGGAAAAGGAAAAAGAACAAACAACAGAAAAGAAAAGAGCACCAGCTCCATTCCCTCAAAGGCTAGAAAAATATCAGAAGGATGAGCAGTATAAGAAATTCTTGGACATGCTAAAGCAGATACAGGTAAATATCCCATTAATTGATGCATTGAAGGAAATGCCTGGCTATGCTAAAAATATGAAGGACTTGATGTCCAGAAAATTTGACTTCCAAGACCTGGCTACTATCACTTTTACCCAGACTAGTAGTGCAGTGGTGACACGTCTTATTGCTGAAAAGTTGGTTGACACAGGGAGTTTTACAATTCCTTGTACCATTGGAAACTTCACTTTTGCCAAAGCCCTATGTGACTTGGGAGCCAGCATTAATCTGATGCCACTGGCAATATATAAAAAACTGGGGATTGGTAGAGCCATACCGCCAGTCGTGCCTGTAATACCGCCATCCATGGTCCAAGCCGGACGTCTTGGTATGGAGCGTCTACCGGATTGCATGATATTTGTCCGGGATATCAAATTCGACCCAAGGAACCATAACCAACGCTTCGAAATGATTAAACTGGAATTNAGCCGGTACCGGATCGCATGATATTTGTCCGGGACATCAAATACGACCCAAGGAACCACAACCAACACTTTGAAATAATCAAGTTATATTTTTTGGCATTTTATGGCAATTAAACTGGAATTCCGCCAGCCGTGCATGTATTATCCCCTGCCATGGTCAAGCCCGAACGCCTTGGTACGGAGCCGGTACCGGATCGCATGATATTTCTCCGGGACATCAAATATGACCTTAGGAACGATAACCAACGCTACGAAATGATCAAGTTACATTTCCTGACATTTTATGGCAATGAAACTGGAATTCCGCCAGTCGTGCCTGTATTATCGCCTGCCATGGTCCAGGCCGGACACCTTGGCACGGAACCGGTACCAGATCGCATAATATTTGTCCAGGACACCAAATACGACCCAAGGAACCATAACCAAGGCTTCGAAATGATCGAGTTAAATTTTTTGATATTTTTGGGCAATTAAATTGGTATTCCGCCAGTCGTGCCTGTATTATCGCCTGCCATGGTCTAGGCCGGACGCCTTGGTACGGAGCACGGATCACATGATATTTGTTCGGGACATCAAATACAACCTTAGGAACCATAACCAACGCTTCAAAATAATCAAGTTACATTTTTTGGCATTTTATGACGATTAAACTTGAATTCCGCCAACCGTGCCTGTATTATCGCCTGCCATGGTCTAGGCCGGACGCCTTGGTACGGAGCACGGATCACATGATATTTGTTCGGGACATCAAATACAACCTTAGGAACCATAACCAACGCTTCAAAATAATCAAGTTACATTTTTTGGCATTTTATGACAATTAAACTTGAATTCCGCCAACCGTGCCTGTATTATCGCCTACCATGGTCCAGGCCGGACGCATTGGTACGGAACCGGTACTGGATCGCAAGATATTTTTCTAGGACATTAAATACGACCTTAGGAACCATAAGAAATGTTTCGAAATGATCAAGTTACATTTTCTGGCAATTAAACTAGAATTCTGCCAGTCGTGCATGTATTATCGCCTGCCTTGGTACGGAGCCGGTACCGGACAACATGATATTTGTCCGGGACATCAAATATGACCCAAGGAACCATAACCAATGCTTTGAAATGATCAAGTTACATTTTTTTTAATTTTATGGCAATTAAACTGGAATTCCGCCAGTCGTGCCTATATTATCGCCTGCCATGGTCCAGACCGGACGCATTGGTATGGAGCCCGTACCGGATCACATGATATTTGTTCGGGACAGCAAATACGACCCAAGGAACCATGACCAATACTTCAAAATAATCAAGTTACATTTTTTGGCATTTTATGACAATTAAACTGGTATTCCGGCAGTCGTGCCTGTATTATCGCCATCCATGGTCCAGGCCGGACGTCTTGGTATGGAGCCGGTACCGGATCATATGATATTTTTCCGGGACATAATATACGACCCAAGGAACCATAAACAACGCTTCAAAATGATCAATTTACATTTTTTGGCATTTTATGCAATTAAATTGGAACTCCGCCACTCGTGCCTGTATTATCGCCAGCCATAGTCATGACCGGATGCCTTGGTATGGAGCACGTACCGGATCGCATGATATTTGTCCGGGACATCAAATACGACCCAAGGAACCACAACCAACGCTTTGAAATGATCAAGTTACAATTTTTTGGCATTTTATGGCAATTAAACTGGAATTCCGCCAATCGTGCCTGTATTATCCCCTGCCATGGTCCAGGCCGAACGCCTTGGTACGGAGCCGATACCGGATAGCATGATATTTTTCCGGGACATAAAAATGACCCAAGGAACCATAACACACGCTTCGAAATGATCAAGTTACATTTTTTGGCTTTTTATCGCAATTAAACTAGAATTCTGCAAGTCGTGCATGTATTAGCGCCTACCATGGTCCAGGACGGACACCTTGGTACGGAGCCGGTACCGTATTGCAAGATATTTGTCAGGGACAGAAAATACTACCCAAGGAACCATAAGCAAGGATTCGAAATGATCAAGTTAAATTTTTTGGCATTTTATGGCAATTAAACTGGAATTCTGCCAGTCGTGCCTGTATTATCGCCTGTCATGGTCTAGGCCTGATGCCTTGGTACAGAGCCGATATAGGATTGTATGTTTTTTGTCCGGGACAGCAAATATGACCCAAGGAACCATAACATACGCTTCAAAATGATTAAGTTACATTTTTTGGCATTTTATGGCAATTAAATTGGAATTCCGCGAGTCGTGCCTCTATTATCACCTGCCATGGTCTAGGTCGGACGCCTTGGTATAGAGCCGGTACCGGATAGCATGATATTCTTCCGGTACATCAAATACGACCCAAGGAACCATAATCAACGCTTCGAAATGATCAAGTTACATTTTTGGCATTTTATGGAAATAAAACTGGAATTTGCCAGTCGTGCATGTAATATCGCCCTCCATGATCCAGGCCAGACGCCTTGGTACAGATCCGGTACTGGATTGCATGATAATTTTCTGGGACATCAAATACGACCCAAGGAACCATGACCAATCCTTTGAAATGATCAAGTTACACATTTTGTCACTTTATGGCAATTAAACTGGAATTCCGCCAATCGTGCATGTAATATCGCCAGCCATGTTCCAGGCCGGATGCCTTGGTACGGAGCCGGTACCGGATAGCATGATATTTTTCCGGGACATCAAATACAACCCAAGGAACCATAACCAATGCTATAAAATGATCAATTTACATTTTTTGCATTTTATGGAAATTAAATTTGATCTCCGCCATTCGTGCCTGTATTATCGCTTGCCATGGTCCTGACCGGACGCCCTGGTACGGAGCCAGTATCGGATCGTATGATATTTGTCTGGGACATTAAATACGACCCAAGGAACCATAACCAACACTTCGAAATGATCAAGTTACATTTTTGGCATTTTATGGAAATTAAACTAGAATTCCGTCAGTCGTGCCTATATTTTCGCCTGCCATGGTCTAGGCCAGACGCCTTGGCACGGAATCGGTACCAGATCGCATGATATTTGTCCGGGAAAGAAAATACGACCCAAGGAACCATAAAAAAGGCTTCGAAATGATCAAGTTACATTTTTTTTGCATTTTTGGGCAATTAAATTGGTATTCCGCCAGTCGTGCTTGTATTTTCGCCTGCCATGGTCCAGGCCGGACGCCTTGGTACGGATCCGGTACCGGATCAAATGATATTTGTCCAAGATATCAAATATGACCTTAGGAACCATAACCAACTCTTCGAAATGATCAAGTTACATTTTTTTTGCATTTTTGGGCAATTAAAGTGGTATTCCGCCAGTCGTGCATGTATTATCGCCTGCCATGGTCCAGGCTGGACGCCTTGGTACGGGGCCGGTATGGGATCACATGATATTTGTCCATGACATTAAATACGACCAAAGGAACCATAACCAACGCTTCGAAATGATCAAGTTACATTTTTTTGAATTTTACGGCAATTAAACTGGAATTCCGCCGTCGTGCCTATATTATCGCTTACCATGGTCCAGACCAGACGCCTTGGTACAGAGCCAGTACTGGATCGCATGATATTTATCCGAGATAGAAAATACGACCCAAGGAACCACAACCAACACTTCGAAATGATTAATTTAAAGTTTTTGGCATTTTATGACAATTAAACTGGTATTCCGCCAGTCGTGCTTGTATTATCGCCATCAATGGTCCAGGCTGGACGCCTTGGTATGGAGCTGGTACCGGATCGCATGATATTTTTCTGGGACATCAAATACGACGCAAGAACCATAACCAACGCTTTGAAATGATCAAGTTACATTTTTGGCATTTTATGGAAATTAAACTGGAATTCCGCCAGTCGTGCATGTAATATCGCCCGCCATGGTCCAGACCGGACGCCTTGGTACGGATCCGATAGCGGATCGCATGATAATTGTCCAAGAAATCAAATATGACCCAAGGAACCATAACCAATGCTTTGAAATGATCAAGTTACATATTTTGTCATTTTATGGCAATTAAACTGGAATTCCGCCATTCGTGCATGTAATATCGCCCGCCATGGTCCAGGCCGGACGCCTTGGTACGGAGCCGGTACCGGATAGCATGATATTTGTCCGGGACATCAAATACGACCCAAGGAGCCATAACCAACGCTTCAAAATGATCAATTTACATTTTTTGGCATTTTATGCAATTAATTTGGAACTCCGCCACTCGTGCCTGTATTATCGCCTGCCATGGTCTTGACTGGACGCCTTGGTACGGAGCCAGTATTGGATTGCATGATATTTTTCTGGGACATCAAATACGACCCAAGGAACCATAACCAACACTTTGAAATGATCAAGTTAAATTTTTGTCATTTTATGGAAATTAAACTAGAATTCCACCAGTCGTGCCTATATTTCGCCTGCCATGGTCCAGGCCGAACGCCTTGGCATGGTACCGGTACTAGATCGCATGATATTTTTCCGGGACAGATAATACGACCCAAGGAACCATAACCAAGGCTTGGAAATGATCAAGTTAAATTTTTTGGCATTTTTGGGCAATTAAATTGGTATTCCGCCAGTTGTGCCTAATTATTGCTTGCCATGGTCCAGGCCGGACGCCTTGGTACGGAGCCGGTACTGGATCTCATGATATTTGTCCGAGACATCAAATACGACCCAAGGAACCATAAGCAATGCTTCGAAATGATCAAATTACATTTTTTTTAATTTTATGGCAATTAAATTGGAATTCCGCTAGTCGTGCATGTAATATAGCCCGCCATGGTCCAGGTCGGACGCCTTGGTACGGAGACGGTACCGGATCACATGATATTTTTCCAGGACATCAAATATGACCCAAGGAACCATAACCAACGCTTCGAAATGATCAAGTTACATTTTGGTCATTTTAGGGCAATTAAACTGGAATTCAGCCAGTCGTGCCTGTATTATCGCCTGCCATGGTCCAGGCCGGACGCCTTGTACGAAGCCGGTAGCGGGTTGTATGATGTTTTTCTGGGACAGAAAATACGACCCAAGGAACCATAACTAACGCTTCGAAATGATCAAGTTACATTTTTTGGCATTTTATGGCAATTAAATTGGAATTCCTTGAGTCGTGCCTGTATTATCGCCTGCCATGGTCCTGGCCAGACGCCTTGGTACGGAGCCGTTATCAGATCGCATGATATTTGTCCGAGACATCAAATACGACCTTAGGAACCATAACCAACGCTTCGAAATGATCAAGTTACATTTTTTGGCATTTTATGGCAATTAAACTGGAATTCCGCTAGTCGTGCCTTTATTATCGCATGCCATGGTCCTGACCGGACGCCTTTGTATGGAGCTGATACCGGATCGCATGATATTTGTCGGGGGACAGAAAATACGAACCAAGGAACCATAACCAACACTTCGTAATGATCAAGTTACATTTTTGGCATTTTATGGAAATTAAACTAGAATTCCGCCAGCCATGCCTATATTACCGCCTGCCATGGTCCAGGCCGGACGCCTTGGCACGGAACCGGTGCCAGATCACATGATATTTGTCCGGAATAGAAAATACGACCCAAGGAACCATAACCAAGGCGTCGAAATGATCGAGTTACATTTTTCGGCATTTTTGGGCAATTAAATTGGCATTCCACCAGTCGTGCTTGTATTATCGACTGCCATGGTCCAGGCCAGACGCCTTGGTAAGGAGACAGTACCGGATCGCATGATATTTGTCCGGGACATCAAATACGACCTTAGGAACCATAACCAACGCTTCGAAATGATCAAGTTACATTTTTTGGCATTTTATGGCAATTAAACTGGAATTCCGCTAGTCGTGCCTTTATTATCGCATGCCATGGTCCTGACCGGACGCCTTTGTATGGAGCTGATACCGGATCGCATGATATTTGTCGGGGGACAGAAAATACGAACCAAGGAACCATAACCAACACTTCGTAATGATCAAGTTACATTTTTGGCATTTTATGGAAATTAAACTAGAATTCCGCCAGCCATGCCTATATTACCGCCTGCCATGGTCCAGGCCGGACGCCTTGGCACGGAACCGGTGCCAGATCACATGATATTTGTCCGGAATAGAAAATACGACCCAAGGAACCATAACCAAGGCGTCGAAATGATCGAGTTACATTTTTCGGCATTTTTGGGCAATTAAATTGGCATTCCACCAGTCGTGCTTGTATTATCGACTGCCATGGTCCAGGCCAGACGCCTTGGTAAGGAGACAGTACCGGATCGCATGATATTTGTCCGGGACATCAAATACGACCTTAGGAACCATAACCAACGCTTCGAAATGATCAAGTTACATTTTTGGCATTTTATGGCAATTAAACTGGAATTCCGCCAACCGTGACTGTATTATCGCCTGCCATGGTCCAGGTCGGACGCATTGGTACGGAATCGGTACCAGATCGCATGATATTTTTTTGGGACATTAAATATGACCTTAGGAATCATAATCAACTCTTCGAAATGATCAAGTTACATTTTCTGGCATTTTATGGCAATTAAACTGGAATTCCGTCAGTCGTGCATGTATTATCGCCTGCCTTGGTACGGAGCCGGTACCGGATCGCATGATATTTTTCCAAGACATAAAACATACGACCCAAGGAGCCATAACCAACACTTCGAAATGATCAAGTTACATTTTTTGGCATTTTATGACAATGAAACTGGTATTCCGCCAGTCGTGCCTGTATTGTCGCCATGCATGGTCCAGGTCGGACGCCTTGGTACGGAGCTAGTACCGGATCACATGATATTTGTCCGAGACATGAAATACCCAAGGAACCACAACCAACGCTTTGAAATGATCAAGTTACATTTTTTGGAATTTTATGGCAAATAATATGGAATTCCGCCAGTGGTGCCTTTATTATCCCCTGCCATTGTCCAGGCCGGATGCCTTGTTACGGAGCCGGTACCGGATAGCATGACATTTTTCTGGGACATCAAATACGACCCAAGGAACCATAACACACGCTTCGAAATGATCAAGTTACATTTTTTGGCATTTTATGGAAATTAAACATGAATTCTGCCAGTCGTGCCTGTATTAGCGCCTACCATGGTCCAGGCTGGACGCCTTAGTACGGAGCCGGTACCGAATTGCAAGATATTTGTCAGGGATAGCAAATACAACCCAAGGAACCATAACCAACGCTTCGAAATGATCAAGTTACATTTTTTGGCATTTTATGGCAATTAAACTGGAATTTCGCCAGTCGTGTCTGTATTATCGCCTGTCATGGTCCAGGCTGGATGCCTTGGTACGGAGCCGGTACAAGATCGTATGTGTTTTGTCCAGGAAATCAAATACGACCCAAGGAACCATAACATATGCTTTAAAATGATTAAGTTACATTTTTTGGTATTTTATGGCAATTAAATTGGAATTCCGCGAGTCGTGCCTCTATTATCGCCTGCCATGGTCTAGGTCAGACACCTTGGTATAGAGCCGGTACCGGATAGCATGATATTCTTCCGGGATATCAAATACGACCCAAGGAACCATAAGCAACGCTTCAAAATTATCAAGTTAAATTTTTGGCATTTTATGGAAATTAAACTGGAATTCCGCCAGTCGTTCATGTATTATCATCTGCCATGGTCCGGGTCAGAAGCCTTGGTACGGAGCCGGTAGCGGATCGCATGATGTTTTTCCGCAACAGCAAATACGACCCAAGGACCCATAACTAATGCTTCGAAATGATCAAGTTACATTTTTTGGCATTTGATGGAAATTAAATTGGAATTCCTTGAGTTGTGCCTGTATTATCTCTTGCCATGGTCCAGGCCAGACGCCTTGGTACGGAGTCGGTACCTGATCGCATGATATTTGTCTGGGACATCAAATAAGACCTTAGGAATCATAACCAACGCTTCGAAATGATCAAGTTAAATATTTTGGTATTTTATGGAAATAAAACTGGAATTCCGCCAGTCGTGCCTGTATTATCGCCTACCATGATCCAGGTCGGACGCCTTGGTACTGAGCCGGTACCCGATCACATGATATTTCTCCGAGACATCAAATACGCCCCAAGGAACCATAACCAACGCTTCGAAATGATCAATTTACAATTTTTGGCATTTTATGGAAATTAAACTGGAATTCCGCCAGTCGTGCCTCTATTATCGCCTGCCATGGTCCAAGCCGGACGCCTTGGTACGGAGCCAGTACCGAATCACATGATATTTTNGGCAATTAAACTGGTATTCCGCTAGTCGTGCATGTATTATCGCCTGGCATGGTCCAGGTTGGACTCCTTGGTATGGAGCCGGTACCAGATCACATGATCTTTTTTCGGGACATCAAATACGACCCAAGGAACCATAACCAATGCTTCGAAATGATCAAGTTACATTTTTTGTCATTTTATGGCTATTAAACTAGAATTCCCATCAGTCGTGCCTGTATTATCGCCTGCCATGGTCCAGGACGGACGACTTGGTATGGAGCGTGTACCAAATCGCATGATATTTGTCCGGGACATAAAATATGACCCAAAGAACCATAACCAATGCTTGGAAATGATCAATTTACATTTTTTGGCATTTTATGTCAATTAAATTGGAATTCCGCCAGTCATGCTTGTATTATCTCCTGCCATGGTCCAGACCGGACGCCTTGGTACGGAGCCAGTACCACATCGCATGATATTTTTCCGGGACATCAAATACGACACAAGGAACCAAAGCCAACGCTTTAAAATGATCAAGTTACATTTTTTGGTATTATGTGGCAATTAAACTGGAATTTTGCCAGTCGTGCCTGTATTATCCCCTGCCATGGTCCAGGCCGGACGCCTTGGTATGGAGCCGGTATCGGATAGCATGATATTTGTCTGGGACATCAAATCCGACCTAAGGAACCATAACACACGCTTTGAAATGATCAAGTTACTTTTTTTTGACAATTTATGGCAATTAAACTGGAATTCCGCCAGTCGTGCATATATTATCGCCTGCCATGGTCCAGGCCGTCGCCTAGGTACGGGGCCGGTACCGGATCGTATGATATTTCTCCGGGACATCAAATACGACCCAAGGAACCATAAACAATGCTTCAAAATGATCAAGTTACATTTTTTGGCATTTTATAACAATTAACCTGGAATTCTGCCAGTCGTGCCTGTATTATCGTCTGCCATGGTCCAGGCCAGACGCCTTTGTACGGAGCCGGTACCAGATCGCATGATATTTTTTCGGAACAGAAAATACAACCCAAGGAACCATAACCAACGCTTCAAAATGATCAAGTTACATTTTTTGGCATTTTATGGCAATTAAACTGGAATTCCGCCAACCGTACCTGTATTATCGCCTGCCATGGTCCAGGCCGGATGCCTTGGAATGGAGCCAGTACCGGATCGCGTGATAATTGTCTGGGACATCAAATACGACCTTAGGAACCATAACAAACGTTTCAAAATGATCAAGTTACATTTTTTGGCATTTTATGGCAATTAAACTGGAATTCCGCCAACCGTACCTGTATTATCGCCTGCCATGGTCCAGGCTAGACGCATTGGTACGGAACCGGTATCGGATCGCAAGATATTTGTCTGCGACATTAAATACGACCTTAGGAACCATAACCAACACTTCGAAATGATCAAGTTATATTTTCTGGCATTTTATGGCAATTAAACTAGAATTCCGCCAGTCGTGCATGTATTATCGCTTGCCATGGTCCAGGTTGGACGCCTTGGTACGGAGCCGGTACCGGATCGTATGATATTTGTCTGGGACATCAAATATGACCCAAGGAACCATAACCAACGCTTCGAAATGATCAAGTTATATTTTTTTGAATTTTATGGATATTAAACTGGAATTCCGCCAGTCATGCCTTTATTATCGTCTGCCATGGTCCAGACCGGATGCCTTGGTACGGAGCCGGCACCGGAGCGCATGATATTTTTCCGGGACAGCAAATATGACCCAAGGAACCATAACCAACACTTCGAAATGATCAAGTTATATTGTTTGGCATTTTATGACAATTAAACTGGTATTCCGCCAGTCGTGCCTGTATCATCGCCATCCATGGACTAGGCCAGACGCCTTGTTATGGAGCCGGTACCGGATTGCATGATATTTCTCCGGGACATCAAATACGACCCAAGGAACCATAACCAATGCTTCGAAATAATCAATTTACTTTTTTTGCCATTTTATGGAAATTAAACTGGAAGTCCGCCAGTCATGCCAATATTATCGCCTGCCATGGTCCAGGCCGGACACAATTGCACAGAACCGTTACCAGATCGCATTATAGTTTTCCGGGACAACAAATACGACCCAAGGAACCGTAACCAAGGCTTCGAAATGATCAAGTTATATTTTTTGGCATTTTTGGGCAATTAAATTGGTATTCAACTAGTCGTGCCTGTATTATCGCCTGCCATGGTCCAGGCCGGACGCCTTGGTACGGAGCCGGTACCGGATTGCAAGATATTTGTCAGCGACATAAAATACTACCCAAGGAACCATAACCAAGGCGTCGAAATGATCAAGTTACAATTGTTGGCATGTTATGGCAATTAAACTGGAATTCTGCCAGTCGTGCCTGTATTATCGCCTGTCATGGTCTAGGCCGGATGCCTTGGTACGGAGCCGGTATAGGATCGTATGTTTTCTGTCCGGGACAGAAAATATGATCCAAGGAACCATAACATATGTTGTGAAATGATTAAGTTAAATTTTTTGGTATTTTATGGCAATTAAATTGGAATTACGCGAGTCGTGCCTCTGTTATCACCTACAATGGTCTAGGTCGAACGCCTTGGTATAGAGCCAGTACCGGATAGCATGATATTCTTCCGGGACATCAAATACGACCCAAGGAACCATAATCAACGCTTCGAAATGATCAAGTTACATTTTTGGCATTTTATGGAAATTAAACTGGAATTCCGCCAGTCGTGCATATAATATCGCCCACCATGGTCCAGGCCGGACGCCTTGGTACAGATCCGGTACCAGATCGCATGATAATTGTCTGGGACATCAAATACGACCCAAGGAACCATAACCAACGCTTTAAAATGATCAAGTTACTTATTTTGTCACTTTATGGCAATCAAACTGGAATTCCGCCAATCGTGCATGTAATATCGCCCGCCATGGTCCAGGTCGGACGCCTTGGTACGGAGACGCTACCGGATAGCATGATATTTGTCCGGGACATCAAATACAACCCAAGGAACCATAACCAACGCTTCAAAATGATCAATTTACAATTTTTCTTGCATTTTATGGCAATTAACTTGGAACTCTGCCAGTCGTGCATGTATTATCGCTTGCCATGGTCCTGACCGGACGCCTTGGAACAGAGCCAGTACCGGATCATATGATATTTGTCCGGGACATCAAATATTACCAAGGAACCATAACCAACACTTCAAAATGATCAAGTTACATTATTGGCATTTTATGGAAATTAAACTGGAATTTCGCCAGTCGTGCCTATATTTTCGCCTGCCATGGTCTAGGCCGGACGCCTTGGCACGGAACCGGTACCAGATCGCGTGATATTTTTCCGAGAAAGCAAATATGACCCAAGGAACCACAACCAAGGCTTCGAAATGATCAAGTTACATTTTTTGGCATTTTTGGGCAATTAATTTGGTATTCCGCCAGTCGTGCCTGTATTTTCGCCTTCCATGGTCCAGGCCGGACACCTTTGTAGAAGCCGGTACCGGATCGCATGATATTTGTCCGGGACATCAAATACGACCTTAGGAACCATAACCAACGCTTCGAAATGATCAAGTTACATGTTTTGGCATTTTTGGGCAATTAAACTGGAATTCCGCCAATTGTGCTTGTATTATCGCTTGCCATGGTGCAGGCCAGATGCCTTGGTATGGAGATGGTACCGGATCGCATGATATTTGTCCGGGAAAATAAATATGACCTTAGGAACCATAACCAACGCTTCGTAATGATCAGGTTACATTTTCTGGCATTTTATGGCAATTAAACTGGAACTCCGCCAGTCGTGCATGTATTATCGCCTGCCATGGTCCAGGCTGAACGCCTTGGTACGGAGCCGGTACCGGATCGCATGATATTTTTTTGGGACATTAAATACGACCCAAGGAACCATAACCAATGCTTCGAAATGATAAAGTTACATTTGTTTGAATTTTACGGCAATTAAACTGGAATTCCGCCAGTCGTGCCTATATTATCGCTTGCCATGGTCCAGACCAGATGCCTTGGAATGGAGCCGATACTGGATCGCATGATATTTGTCCGGGACAGAAAATACGACCCAAGGAACCACAACCAACACTTCGAAATGATTAATTTAATTTTTTTGGCATTTTGACAATTAAACTGGTATTCCGCCAGTCGTGCCGATATTATCGCCTGCCATGGTCTAGGTCGGACGCCTTGGTATGGAACCGGTATTGGATAGCATGATATTTGTCCGGGACATCAAATCTGACCCAAGGAACCATAACACACTCTTTGAAATGATCAAGTTACTTTTTTTGGCAATTTATGGCAATTAAACTGGAATTCCGCCAATCGTGCATGTATTATCGCCTGCCATGGTCCAGGCCGGACGCATAGGTACAGAGCCGGTACCGGATCACATGATATTTCTCCGGGACATCAAATACGACCCAAGGAACCATAACCAATGCTTCAAAATGATCAAGTTACATTTCTTGGCCTTTTATGGCAATTAAACTGGAATTCTAATAGTCGTGCCTATATTATCGCCTACCATGGTCCAAGCCAGACGCCTTTGTACGAAGCCGGTACCGGATCGCATGATATTTTTTCGTGACAGAAAATACGACCCAAGGAACCATAACCAACACTTCGAAATGATCAAGTTACATTTTTGGCATTTTATGGAAATTAAACTGGAATTCCGCCAGTCGTGCATGTAATATCGCCCGCCATGGTCCTGGCCGGACGCCTTGGTACGGATCCGGTACCGGATCGTATGATAATTTTCCGGCAAATCAAATACGACCCAAGGAACCATAACCAATGCTTTGAAATGATCAAGTTACACATTTTGTCATTTTATGGCAATTAAACTGGAATTCCGCCATTCGTGCATGTAATATCGCCCGCCATCATCCAGGCCGGACGCCTTGGTACGGCGCTGGTACCGAATAGCATGATATTTTTCCGGAACATCAAATAAGACCCAAGGAACCATAACCAACACTTCGAAATGATCAAGTTACACATTTTGTCATTTTATGGCAATTAAACTGGAATTCCGCCATTCGTGCATGTAATATCGCCCGCCATCATCCAGGCCGGACGCCTTGGTACGGAGCTGGTACCGAATAGCATGATATTTTTCCGGAACATCAAATAAGACCCAAGGAACCATAACCAACGCTTCAAAATGATCAATTTACATTTTTTGGTATTTTATGGCTATTAAACTGGAACTCCGCCAGTCGTGCCTCTATTATCATCTCCCATGGTCTAGGTCGGTTGCCTTGGTATAGAGCCGATACCGGATAGCATGATATTCTTCCGGGACATCAAATACGACCCAAGGAACCATAATCAACGCTTCGAAATGATCTAGTTACATTTTGCATTTTATGGAAATTAAACTGGAATTCCGCCAGTCGTACATGTAATATCGCCCGCCATGGTCCAGGCCGGACGCCTTGGTACAGATCCGGTACTGGATCGCATGATAATTGTCCGGAACATCAAATACGACCCAAGGAACCATAACCAAGGCTTTGAAATGATCAAGTTACATATTTTGTCAATTTATGGCAATTAAACTGGAATTCCGCCAACTGTGCATGTAATATCTCCCGCCATGGTCCAGGCCGGACGCCTTGGTACGGAACCGGTACCGGATAGCATGTTATTTTTTTGGGACATCAAATACAACCCAAGGAACCATAACCAACGCTTCAAAATGATCAATTTACATTTTTTGCATTTTATGGAAATTAAACTAGAACCCCGCCAGTCGTGCCTGTATTATCGCTTGCCATGGTCCTGACCGGACGCCTTGGTACGGAGCCAGTACTAGATCGTACGATATTTATCCGGGACATCAAATACGACCCAAGGAACCATAACCAACACTTTGAAATGATCAAGTTATATTTTTGGCATTTTATGGAAATTAAACGGGAATTCCGCCAGTCGTGCCTATATTTTCGCCTGCCATGGTCCAGGCCGGACGCCTTGGCACGGAACCGGTACCAGATCACATGATATTTTTTTCCAGGAAAGCAAATACGACCCAAGGAACCATAACCAAGTCTTCGAAATGATCAAGTTACATTTTTTGGCATTTTTCGGCAATTAAATTGGTATTCCGCCACTCGTGCCTGTATTTTCGCCTTCCATGGTCCAGGCCGAACGCCTTTGTACTGAGCCGGTACCGGATCGCATGATATTTGTCCGGGACATCAAATACGACCTTAGGAACCATAACTAACTCTTCGAAATGATCAAGTTACATTTTTTGGCATTTTTGGGCAATTAAACTGGAATTCCACCAATCGTGCCTGTATTATCGCCTGCCATGGTCCAGGCCGGATGCCTTGGTACGGAGCTGGTACCGGATCGCATGATATTTGTTCGTGACATCAAATATGACCTTAAGAACCATAACCAACGTTTCGAAATGATCAAGTTACATTTTTTTGCATTTTATGGCAATTACACTAGAATTCCGCGAGTCGTGCATGTATTATCGCCTGCCATGGTCCAGGCTGGACGCCTTGGTACGGAGCCGGTACCGGATCGCATGATATTTGTCCGGGACAGAAAATACGACCCAAGAAACCACAACCAACACTTCGAAATGATTAATATAAATTTTTTGGCATTTTATGGCAATTACACTAGAATTCCGCGAGTCGTGCATGTATTATCGCCTGCCATGGTCCAGGCTGGACGCCTTGGTACGGAGCCGGTACCGGATCGCATGATATTTGTCCGGGACAGAAAATACGACCCAAGAAACCACAACCAACACTTCGAAATGATTAATATAAATTTTTTGGCATTTTATGACAATTAAAGTGGTATTCCGCCAGTCGTGCCTGTATTATCTCCATCCATGGTCCAGACCGGAAGCCTTGGTATGGAGCCGGTACCGGATCGCATGATATTTGTCCGGGACATCAAATACGACCCAAGGAACCATAACCAATGCTTCGAAATAACCAATATACATTTTTTGGCATTTTATGGCAACTAAACTGGAATTCCGCCAGTCGTGCCTGTATTATCCCCTGCCATTGTCCAGGACGGATGCCTTGGTACGGAGCCGGTACCGGATAGCATAATATTTTTCCGGGACATCAAATACGACCCAAGAAACCATAACACATGCTTCGAAATAATCAAGTTACATTTTTTGGCATTTTATGGCAACTAAACTGGAATTCCGCCGGTCGTGCCTGCATTATCGCCTGTCATGGTCCAGGCCGTATGCCTTGGTACGGAGCTGGTACAGGATCGTATGTTTTTTTTTGGGAAAGCAAATACGACCCAAGGAACCATAACATACGCTTCAAAATGATTAAGTTAAATTTTTTGGCATTTTATGGCAATTAAATTGGAATTCCGCGAGTCGTGCCTCTATTATCGCCTGCCATGGTCTAGGTCGGACGCCTTGGTATAGAGCCGGTACCGGATAGCATGATATTCTTTCGGGACATCAAATACGACCCAAGGAACCATAATCAAAGCTTCAAAATGATCAAGTTACATTTTTTGTCATTTTATGGCTATTAAACTGGAATTCCGCCAGTCGTGCCTATATTACGCCATCCATGGTCCAGGCCGGACGACTTGGTATGGAGCGTGTACCGAATCACATGATATTTGTCCGAGACAATAAATATGACCCAAAGAACCATAACCAATGCTTCGAAATGATCAATTTACGTTTTTTGGCATTTTATGTCAATTAACTGGAATTCCGCGAGTCATGCCTGGATTATCGCCTGCCATGGTCCAGACCGGACGCCTTGGTACGGAGCCAGTACCGGATCGCATGATATTTGTCCGGGACATCAAATACGACACAAGGAACCACAACCAACGCTTTGAAATGATCAAGTTACATTTTTTGGTATTTTATGGCAATTAAGCTAGAATTTTGCCAGTCGTGCGTGTATTATCCCCTGCCATGGTCCAGGCCGGACGCCTTGGTATGGAGCCGGTATCGGATAGCATGATATTTGTCTGGGACATCAAATCCGACCCAAGGAACCATAACACACACTTTGAAATGATCAAGTTACTTTTTTTGGCAATTTATGGCAATTAAACTGGAATTCCGCCAGTCGTGCATGTATTATCGCCTGCCATGGTCCAGGCCGGAAGCCTTGGTATGGAGCCGGTACCGGATCGCATGATATTTGTCCGGAAAATCAAATACGACCCAAGGAACCATAACCAATGCTTTGAAATGATCAAGTTATATATTTTCTTATTTTATGACAATTAATCTGTAATTCGCCAGTTGTGCCTGTATTATCCCCTGCCATTGTCCAGGCCGTACGCCTTGGTACGGAGTCGGTACCGGATAGCATGATATTTGTGCGGGACATCAAATACGACCCAAGGAACCATAACACACGCTTCCAAATGATCAAGTTACATTTTTTGGCATTTTATGGCAATTAAACTGGAATTCTGCCAGTCATGCCTGTATTATCGCCTGGCATGGTCCAGGCTGGACGCCTTTGTACGGTACCAGTACCGGATCGCATGATATTTGTTCGCGACATCAAATATGACCTTAGGAACCATAAGCAACGCTTCGAAATGATCAAGTTAAATTTTCTGGCATTTTATGGCAAATAAACTGGAATTCCGCCGGTCGTGCCTGTATTATCGCCTGTCATGGTCCAGGCCGTATGCCTTGGTACGGAGCTGGTACAGGATCGTATGTTTTTTTTTTGGGAAAGCAAATACGACCCAAGGAACCATAACATACGCTTCAAAATGATTAAGTTAAATTTTTTGGCATTTTATGGCAATTAAATTGGAATTCCGCGAGTCGTGCCTCTATTATCGCCTGCCATGGTCTAGGTCGGACGCCTTGGTATAGAGCCGGTACCGGATAGCATGATATTGTTTCGGGACATCAAATACGACCCAAGGAACCATAATCAAAGCTTCAAAATGATCAAGTTACATTTTTTGTCATTTTATGGCTATTAAACTGGAATTCCGCCAGTCGTGCCTATATTACGCCATCCATGGTCCAGGCCGGACGACTTGGTATGGAGCGTGTACCGAATCACATGATATTTGTCCGAGACAATAAATATGACCCAAAGAACCATAACCAATGCTTCGAAATGATCAATTTACGTTTTTTGGCATTTTATGTCAATTAACTGGAATTCCGCGAGTCATGCCTGGATTATCGCCTGCCATGGTCCAGACCGGACGCCTTGGTACGGAGCCAGTACCGGATCGCATGATATTTGTCCGGGACATCAAATACGACACAAGGAACCACAACCAACGCTTTGAAATGATCAAGTTACATTTTTTGGTATTTTATGGCAATTAAGCTAGAATTTTGCCAGTCGTGCGTGTATTATCCCCTGCCATGGTCCAGGCCGGACGCCTTGGTATGGAGCCGGTATCGGATAGCATGATATTTGTCCGGGACATCAAATCCGACCCAAGGAACCATAACACACACTTTGAAATGATCAAGTTACTTTTTTTGGCAATTTATGGCAATTAAACTGGAATTCCGCCAGTCGTGCATGTATTATCGCCTGCCATGGTCCAGGCCGGACGCCTAGGTACGGAGCCGGTACCGGATCGCATGATATTTCTCCGGGACATCAAATACGACCCAAGGAACCATAACCAATGCTTTAAAATGATCAAGTCATTTCTTGGCCTTTTATGGCAATTAAACTGGAATTCTGCCAGTCGGGCCTGTATTATCGCCTGCCATGTTCCAGGCCAGACGCCTTTGTACGGAGCCGGTACCGGATCGCATGATATTTTTTCGGGACAGAAAATACGACCCAAGGAACCATAACCAATGCTTCGAAATGATCAAGTTACATTTTTTGGCATTTTATGACAATTAAACTGGAATTCTGCCAGTCGTGCCTGTATTATCGCCTGCCATGGTCCAAGCCGGGTGCCTTGGAATGGAGCCAGTACCAGATCGCATGATAATTGTCCGGGACATCAAATACGACCTTAGGAACCATAACCAACTTCGACATGATCAAGTTACATTTTTTGGCATTTTATGGCAATTAAACTGGAATTCCGCCAACCGTGCCTGTATCATCGCCTACCATGATCCAGGCTAGACGCATTGGTACGGAACCAGTACCGGAATGAAATATATTTTTCTGGGACATTAAATACGACCTTAGGAACCATAACCAACGCTTCGAAATGATCAAGTTATATTTTCTAGCATTGTATGGCAATTAAACTGGAATTTCGCTAGTCGCTCATGTATTATCGCCTGCCATGGTCCAGGCTGGACGCCTTGGTATGGAGCCGGTACCGGATCGCATGATACTTTTCCTGGACATCAAATATGACCCAAGGAACCATAACCAACGCTTCGAAATGATCAAGTTATATTTTTTTGAATTTTATGGCAATTAAACTGGAATTCCGCTAGTCATGCCTATATTATCGTCTGCCATGGCCCAGACCGGACACCTTGGTACGGAGCCGGCACTGGATCGCATGATATTTGTCTAGGACAACAAATTCGACCCAGGGAACCATAGCCAACACTTCGAAATGATCAGGTTACATTTTTTGGCATTTTATGACAATTAAACTGGTATTCCGCAAGTCGTGCCTGTATTATCGCCATCCATGGTCCAGGCCGGACGCCTTGTTATGGAGCCGGTACCGGATCGCATTATATTTTTTCGGGACATCAAATACGCCCCAAGGAACCATAACCAACGCTTCGAAATAATCAATTTACATTTTTGGCATTTTATGGCAATTAAACTGGAATTCCGCCAGTCGTGCCCGTATTATCGCCTGCCATGGTCCTGACCGGACGCCATGGTACGGAGCTAATACCGGATCGCATGATATTTGTCCGGAAAATCAAATACGACCCAAGGAACCACAACCAACGCTTTGAAATGATCAAGTTATATATTTTTTTATTTTATGACAATTAATCTGTAATTCGCCAGTCNAGCCGGTACCGGATAGCATGATATTCTTTCGGGACATCAAATACGACCCAAGGAACCATAATCAAAGCTTCAAAATGATCAAGTTACATTTTTTGTCATTTTATGGCTATTAAACTGGAATTCCGCCAGTCGTGCCTATATTACGCCATCCATGGTCCAGGCCGGACGACTTGGTATGGAGCGTGTACCGAATCACATGATATTTGTCCGAGACAATAAATATGACCCAAAGAACCATAACCAATGCTTCGAAATGATCAATTTACGTTTTTTGGCATTTTATGTCAATTAACTGGAATTCCGCGAGTCATGCCTGGATTATCGCCTGCCATGGTCCAGACCGGACGCCTTGGTACGGAGCCAGTACCGGATCGCATGATATTTGTCCGGGACATCAAATACGACACAAGGAACCATAACCAACGCTTCGAAATAATCAATTTACATTTTTTGACATTTTATGGCAACTAAACTGGAATTCTGCCAGTCGTGCCTGTATTATCGTCTGCCATGGTCCTGACCGGACCCCTTGGTACGGAGCCAGTACCGGATCACATGATATTTGTCTGGGACATAAAATATGACCCAAGGAACCACAACCAACGCTTTGAAATGACCAAGTTACATGTTTTGGCATTTTATTGCAATTAATATGGAATTCCGCCAGTCGTGCCTGTATTATCCCTGCCATTGTCCAGGACGCATGCCTTGGCACGGAGCCGGTACCGGATAGCATGATATTTGTCCGGGACATCAAATACGACCCAAGGAACCATAACACACGCTTCGAAATGATCAAGTTACAATTTTTGGCATTTTATGGCAATTAAACTGGAATTCTGCTAGTCGTGCCAGTATTAGTGCCTACCATGGTCCAGGCTGGACGCCTTGGTACAGAGCCGGTACCGGATTGCAAGATATTTGTCAGGGATAGAAAATACTATCCAAGGAACTATAACCAACGCTTCAAAATGATCAAGTTACATTTTTTTGCATTTTATGGCAATTAAACTGGAATTCCGCCGGTCGTGCTTGTATTATCGCCTGTCATGGTCCAGGCCGGATGCTTTGGTACGGAGCTGGTACATGATCGTATGTTTTTTGTCCGGGAAAGCAAATACGACCCAAGGAACCATAACATACGTTTTAAAATGATTAAGTCACATTTTTTGGCATTTTATGGCAATTAAATTGGAATTCCGTGAGTCCTGCCTCTACTATCGCCTGCCATGGTCTAGGTCGGACGCCTTGGTATAGAGCCGGTACCGGATAGCATGATATTCTTTCAGGACATCAAATACGACCCAAGGAACCATTATCAACGCTTCAAAATGATCAAGTTACTTTTTTGTCATTTTATGGCTATTAAACTGGAATTCCGCCAGTCGTACCTATATTGTCGCCATCCATGGTCCAGGCCGGACGACTTGGTATGGAGCGTGTACCAAATCACATGATATTTGTCCGGGACATCAAATATGACCCAAAGAACCATAACCAATGCTTCGAAATGATCAATTTACGTTTGCCTTTTATGGAAATTAAACTGGAATTCTGCCAGTCGTGCCTGTATTATCGCCTACCATGGTCCAGGCCAGCCGCCTTTGTACGGAGCCGGTACCGGATAGCATGATATTTTTCGGGACAGAAAATACGACCCAAGGAACCATAACCAACGCTTCGAAATGATCAAGTTACATTTTTTGGCATTTTATGACAATTAAACTGGAATTCTGCCAGTCGTGCCTGTATTATCGCCTGCCATGGTCCAGGCCGGATTCCTTGGAATGGAGCCAGTACCAGATCGCATGATAATTGTCCGGGACATCAAATACGACCTTAGGAACCATAACCAACTTCGAAATGATCAAGTTACAATTTTTCGCATTTTATGGCAATTAAAGTTGAATTCCGCCAACCGTGCCTGTATTATCACCTGCCATCGTCCAGGCTAGACGCATTGGTACGGAACCGGTACCAGAATGCAAGATATTTGTCTGGGACATTAAATACGACCTTAGGAACCATAACCAATGCTTGGAAATGATCAAGTTATATTTTTTGGCATAGTATGGCAATTAAACTGGAGTTCTGCTAGTCGTGCATGTATTATCGCCTGCCATGGTCCAGGCTGGACGCCTTGGTACGGAGCCGGTACCGGATCGCATGATAATTGTCCGGGACATCAAATATGACCCAAGGAACCATAACCAACGCTTCGAAATGATCAAGTTATATTTTTTTGAATTTTATGGCAATTAAACTGGAATTCCGCCAGTCATGCCTATATTATCGTATGCCATGGTCCAGACCGGACGCCTTGGTACGGAACCGGCACTGGATCGCATGATATTTGTCCGGGACAGCAAATTGGACCCAAGGAACCATAACCAACACTTCGAAATGATCAGGTTACATTTTTTGGCATTTTATGACAATTAAACTGGAATTCCGCAAGTCGTGCCTGTATTATCGCCATCCATGGTCCAGGACGAACGCTCTGTTATGGATCCGGTACCGGATCACATGATATTTTTCCAGGACATCAAATACGACCCAAGCAACCGTGACCAACGCTTCGAAATAATCAATTTACATTTTTTGGCATTTTATGGCAATTAAACTGGAATTCCGCCAGTCGTGCCCGTATTATCGCCTGCCATGGTCCTGACCGGACGCCTTGGTACGGAACCAGTACCGGATCGCATGACATTTGTCCGGAACATCAAATAAGACCCAAGTAACCACAACCAACGCTTTGAAATGATCAAGTTATATCTTTTGGCATTTTATGACAATTAAACTGTAATTCGCCAGTCGTGCCTGTATTATCCCCTGCCATTGTCCAGGCCGGATGCCTTGGTACGGAGCCGGTACCGGATAGCATGATATTTGTGAGGGACATCAAATACGACCCAAGGAACCATAACACACGCTTCCAAATGATCAAGTTACATTTTTTGGCATTTTATGGCAATTAAACTGGAATTCTGCCAGTCGTGCCTGTATTAGCGCATACGATGGTCCAGGCTGGACGCCTTTGTATGGAGCCGGTACCGGATCGCATGATATTTGTCCGGGACATCAAATACGACCTTAGGAACCATAACCAACGCTTCGAAATGATCAAGTTACATTTTTTGGCATTTTTGGGCAATTAAACTGGAATTCCGCCAATCGTGCCTGTATTATCGCCTGTCATGGTCCAGGCCGGTTGCCTTGGTACGGAGCCGGTACAGGATCGTATTTTTTTTTTCCGGGACAGAAAATACGACCCAAGGAACCATAACATACGCTTCGAAATGATTAAGTTTCATTTTTTGGCATTTTATGGTAATTAAACTGGAATTCCGCCAGTCGTGCCTGTATTATCGCTTGTCATGGTCTAGGCCGGATGCCTTGGTACAGAGCCGGTACAGGAACGTATGTTTTTTGTCCGGGACAGAAAATACGACCCAAGGAACCATAACATACGGTTCGGAATGATTAAGTTACATTTTTTTGGCATTTTATGGCAAATAAATTGGAATTTCGCGAGTCGTGCCTCTATTATCGCCTCCCATAGTCTAGGTCGGAAGCCTTGGTATAGAGCCGGTACTGGATAGCATGATATCCTTCCGGGACATCAAATACGACCCAAGGAACCATAATAAACGCTTCAAAATGATCAAGTTACATTTTTGGCATTTTATGGAAATTAAACTGGAATTCCGCCGATCGTGCATTTAATATCGCCCGCCATGGTCCAGGTCGGACGACTTGGTACGGAGCCGGTATCGGATCGCATCATAATTTTCCGGGACATCAAATACGACCCAAGGAACCATAACCAACGCTTCAAAATGATCAAGTTACATTTTTGGCATTTTATGGCAATTAAACTGGAATTCCACCAGTCGTGCATGAATATTGCCCGCCATGGTCCAGACCGGACGCCTTGGTACGGAGCCGGTACCGCATCGCATGATATTTCTCCGGGACATCAAATACGACCCAAGGAACCATAACCAACGCTTCAAAATGATCAAGTTACATTTTTGGCATTTTATGGCAATTAAACTGGAATTCCGCTAGTCGTGCTTGTATTATCGCCTGCCATGGTCCAAGCCAGACGCCTTGGTACGGAATCGGTACCGGATCGCAAGATATTTGTCTGGGACATTAAATATGACCTTAGGAACCATAACCAACGCTTCAAAATGATCAAGTTATATTTTCTGGCATTTTATGGCAATTAAACTGGAATTCCGCCAGTCGTGCATGTATTATCGCCTGCCATGGTCCAGGCTGGATGCCTTGGTACGGAGCCGGTACCGGATCGCATGATATTTGTCCGGCACATCAAATATGACCCAAGGAACCATAACCAACGCTTTGAAATTATCAAGTTATATATTTTTGTATTTTATGACAATTAAACTGGTATTCCGCTAGTCGTGCCTGTATTATCGCTAGGGGTGGGCATATATCGGGTAAAACCGATAACCCGAACCGTTAATTCTTTATTGGGTTATCGGTATTGGGTTATTGGGTTAACGGTTCGGTAACGGGGTAAAAAAAAAGTTTTATTGGGTTATCAGTTCGGGCTCGGTTTGCAATTTTGTTATTGGGTAAAAACCGATAACCCAATAAAAATGAACTAATTGACCCTTAAGTATATACTAGAGTTTTATTTCCATAATTCCCTCTTCAATAGTTCAGTTGTCCGC
>ML346757.1:0-14659 GCA_005239505.1 Nicotiana paniculata | reverse complement strand
GATTAAATAACAATTAGAGTGATTCAGCAAGTAGTTTACGCAAGTCCCTGTGGGTTCGACATTCGATTTAACATTATATTACTTGCTACGACCACGTATACTTGCGTGTGCGTTTGGGACCAACAGTAATTCCTTCTGTCCTTATAGCTCTAGGTCATCCTAGGATATGGTTTAACTGTCAAATCCTAATAGGCGACCAATTATGTGTTCATTTCAAATATGATCGACCATTGAATGACCTAAGAAACTCTTTTCTTCTTTCATTTAATTACCCTGGCCAAGGTCTTAATTTGATCGTTTATAATTCTTGACAACATGGAACTTAAACTCATTACCAAGAGTTGATAGATTCCATCTTGATCATTTACTAATTCTACAAGTATTTAATCGTACCCAATATCCTTTCAACTATCACTTTAGAGCCATTATTGTCTAGTATCAAAGCACAATAAATAACTTGTCAATTACTATGAAGATCTCAAGTCAAAGGGAACTCTTATATCACATTCTTCCAGAAAATATCCTATTGACAGTTTATGGTAATGCTAACCATTAGGAATTATCCAATGAGTCGGTTCAATGATCATATCTCTATATGCGTCATCTATCTATGTGATTTAGTTAATAAGATCAACTAATCTTTATCCAATAAAGACGATCACATAAATATTGATCTAACCGGATTACTAATGTCCAAATTGATAATCCTATGATCAAGAACAAATTTAGATTAAATTATAAGAAACTTTACTCTCATTATCATGATCTCCATCACAATGTCAATTCTCAAAATTTAATCGAGGACCTTATCAAGTTAATCAACTAATTAATAATAACTACGATAAAAAAATATCAAACGCCATATATTTTTATATCAAATAACGTTCACAAAAATATGCTCAAATCATCTCATGTGAGATTAAATCTAGGGCATATAACTATATCCCTAACATCATAATCATCAGATAGATTTGTCAGTGTTGAATTTATTTGGTGGCCTTTTAACTTGGTCCCCTTCTGGATTGATCAGAATGTGTTGCTTCAATTTTCAGTATTCTTTTCTTTTGTTTTTCTAATTGGTCCCATTTTAGAATTTGAAAATCTTGGGTCCCTAAAGTCAAATGTGAGGACCTCCTTCCCTTCTCTATCAGGAGCTGAAGTTCCATCTTCTATTAATTAATTCCAAAGGTCCGCAACAAGTGATTTTTTGACTGTTTTCGCACAGACTGAAAAATCTACTTTTTAACATTAATTATGAATAAAATTGATCATATTAACCTTTAGTATCTCTTCACATAAACACTCCTAACACATACTCCAACACTATTTACTTCAAGGACAATGTAGGGTTCAATTGAACCCGTAACTCTCAAATTGGATCCGCCTCGACATATATACTATTATTATCATAGCCGAAAGTATTTATAAGTTCTAATACGATTAAATTTTAATTTACGCGAAGATAATATTAGCGAGAAGTATTGACCTTTGTATTGAAAATTAAAGTCAAACATTTCCCCTTCGACTAAAGTCAGCTCGTATTTTAATTCTGAAAATCTCCAAGGTGCAGATATATTAAGCATTTTTTCCCCAAGCACTAACTGAAAGACTTAAAACAAAATTAGGGTTTATTCGCCAACCATATAAGAGCATAACTAATTAAATTGCAATATTATAATATTTGACTTATGGATGATATAAGGGGTTCAATGTCAACTAATTGACATTATTGATATGCCTAATCTCTTCCTTCTTTATAATAAACATGTCCTAATATAAGGTTGGTCAATATAATAGAACGTGGCAAACTCACACTCCCTTTAAAGTAATTATTTCTGATCCACGTCCTTTCTTTTTTCAATTAACTAGTCAATTTGCCTGCGCGAATATAAATGAAAATTTATTTATAAAAATTTTATAATTAAATATTAATCTTTACTCTTTGATCAATGTTATACTCTCTATAATCTTCAACCATAGCGTCATCATTTCTGATGTAATAACATTTCCAAGGTTCATTGTTTCTTCCCTAAATATTCAAGACTCGCTTTCTCTATTTTAAAAAACATGGAAGCGTACATTTTGCTCCTTTGTAAGAATTCTTCGGGCTAATTTTGAAGGTTTAAATTACAGGATCTTCTTTTATTGGTGCTAATAAAATTGAATAATTAATTAAGGTAATATACTTGAATCAACATCAACTATTAACATTGGTACCTTGTTGTGCTATTTGCCACATTTAGATGATATCTTACATCATGCCATAAAATGAAACACTAAGGAACAATTCAATTTTGAAAACAAAAGATCAAAAAGAGATACTATATAACACAAAACTAAAAATTCAACACAACAAATAATTTTTCTATGAGTTCTAATAAAATTCTATGATATAATTTCAAAAATAATAAATAAATAAAAATTCAACACAAGGTTTAGTATTGTATTTCAATAATATCTTTGCACCATCCTTCATTTTCATTTTTATTTATCTACTTTTGTATTTGGAGTGATGTCCATTGACTTCCAAATAAGGTATTAAAGGAAAAAGAGAGAATATAACTTTTAAAACACTTAATTAAAATTGAAAAAATGTCACTATTACATTATTTAATCAAAGTTCAACTCAACGTTTAGTTTTCTTTACATTTCTATAGTTTTATATATTTGTGATTGTGATATTGTAGACAATAAATTTGCGTCGAAAAAATAAAATCAAGACTGAAAAATATTGCAACAACTGTAGTATTTTATTTCGAATATTTGAGTGTTACAATCTCTATGAATCCTCTGATTCTACTTTTCAAGTAAATGAAAGAGCTTTTTAGCTTAATCTTTGAATTTTATTTTATTTTAATCCAAGTGCTTGAGGCCTGATCTTGATCTTGATGTATTTTTAATCCAAGGGCTTGCAACTTGTTCTTGAATCGTCGTCTTGATCTTTTAATCCTTAGAACACTTGAATTCTTGTAGCTTTTAGAGAAATCCGCAGCGTTTGGTCCACGAGCTCCCTCTTGCTTCTTGTTATAACTTCTAGTGTCTTTTCTGAGTTATGAAGACTCCTATTTATAGTTGTAGAAGGGAGGAGTTGTGATAAGAACAAACTCTTTTCGACTAATCAAATTGAAGTGTGACACGGCCGCATCTGATTGGCAACAACATGTCACTTGCACACGTGGCATAGTTTCATTGGCTTTCTAATGTGACTTGACATGCCTTGTCATTTGACACGTGGCATAATCCTATTGGCTCTTTCGTTTGACTTGGCGCGCCACGTCATTTGACACGTGGCACCAAACTGGGCCTCTAGGAGAATGACATCTTGGGCCTAATGAAGTGGGTTCATCACTTTAGCGCAATTAAATGGGCTAGCCCAATGGATTAAGACTTATTTATTAACATATATGTGTTGGACTTATATAATTAATTCAATTATATTAGTCCATAATATTTATTTGGACCAATAAAATCTAAATTATTTTATGAATTTAATTTAAATAAAATTCATATGCCTACAAATTCCCCCTGCTTCAAGAATTGTTGAGGTATAGGCTTGTCGTAGCCGAAAACAGGTCACGAAGTATTGCTAACTTGTCAAATTTGTCTCATGCCACAGTAGAATGCAGAGTACTACCCATATAATTTGCTACATATCTACCCAATCAATAACCTGAACAATGTAATAACCATTAACTCCCTCTTGTGGCAACCCGTGTTAGTAACCAAGGCAAGGTATAGCAATGAAGTTGCTCTCATAAGACCTCTCTTGTGCTTTTATGATAGTCTTTTGGTTTTTTTGTCTTTTTACGTTTCATTGCTTTGAATATATATGTTTTTTTTACAATACATAGTTGTGTTAGCTAGAATTACATCTTGGAAGACCAGTTAACTTCACCTAATTTGAATGTACTTCAACCACAAGTCATGCCGCCAGTGATTTCAAATCCACATAGCAATTTGAATTTCTTTTGGATTCTTGCGATAGTTGCCATGACCAATACTATTACGAAGTAACAATGCAGTAGTCGAATTCAATCTGGAGTGCAAAATTACGCAATTCCACACCGACAATTCACTTCCAAGAACTGCCTTATGACTTCTATAAATACAATACTCTTTATTCTATTAGTTTCACTTTCAGCGTTTGCAAACCACTTTGAGTCTACTTTTGACGATCTGGGAGCATTGACGCGAAAGTAATTTCTTCTTCTTTTCTTATGCTTTCTTCTTTGTTTTACTCTGTTGTCTCTTTTTTTTCTTTTTTAGAAGTAACTTCGTCAAACTACGAAGCCTTTTATAAGTTCGAAACAAAAGCCTTTAAAAATTCGTGATGAAGATCTTTAAAATTTGCGCGGCAAACCATAAAAGATCGCATGAAGACCTTAAAAATTTGTGGTGAAGCTCATAAAAGTCCGCAATAAAGTGCTTTAAACTTTACAGCGGAAAACCATAAAAGTTTATGATGAAGACCTTTTAAATTTGTGGCGAATACCCTTAAAAGTTCGCATAAAGATCCCTAAAAGCTCGTGAAAGACCTTAAAAATTTGCGGTGGAAAACCACAAAAGTTCATGATGAAGACCTTTAAAATTTGTGGCGAAGACCCTTAAAAGTTCGTATAAAGATCCTTAAAAGCTCGTGAAGACCTTTAAAATTTATAGTGAAAAACCATAAAAGTTCACGATGAAGACCTTTAAAATTTGTGGCGAAGACCCTTAAAAGTTTGCATAAAGATCCTTAAAAGCTCGTGAAGACCTTTAAAAGCACGCAATGAAGGCTCTTAAAAATTCGTGGTAGAAATCATTAAAAATCGACGGTGGAGACTCTTTAAAGTTTGTCACGAGCACCTTCACAAACACATTTTACAGTTCGAAACATACGCCTTTTAAAAGTACGGAACGAAGAACTTAAAAATCTGAATGCCTTTAAAAGTTTGAGAGAAACGCCTTTAAAAGTTCGTAACCAAAAAATTTAAAAAAACTACCTTTAGAATTGTCCCGGACAATATTTTAAAACCAACTTTATATTGCACCACGCTGGCAATTTCAGATTTGCGCAGTCTCATCAAAATATTCGTATATTGGTGTAGAGACATCGAAATTATGAACCATTTAATTTCTTGAAAACTAGACTTCAAAATATAAAAGGTGACCGAAATTCTGGAATAAACACCTTCACAATCACCGCAGGTAATATTTTGAAACCAACTTTAGATTTCACCATGTTAAAAATTTCAGACTTGCGCAGTCTCACCAAAAAATTCATATCTTGGTGTAGGAATATCAAAATCGTGAACCGTTTGATTTCATGAATGCTAGACTTCAAAATATAATACATATCCAATATTTGGAATCAAATACTTTGAGAATCATCTCAACGATTATTTTGAATCTAACTTTATCTTCCAACATGTTGATAGTTTCAGATTTGCGCGACTTCGCCAAAACAATTGTATCTTGATGTGGAAATGTCGAAATAATGAACCGTTTGATATATTGGAAATTTAACTTCCAAATATACAACATATACAAAATTCAAGATTTAATTCCTTAAGTATAGTTTCAAATAATAGTTCAAAATTAATATTAAATTCTTATGTACCGACGATTTCAGATTTGCGCGACTTCGCCAAAAGTTTTGTATCTTGAAGTAGGAACGTCGAAATCACGAACCACTTGATTTATTGGAAACTAAAATTTAAAATCTAAAATATATCCAAAATTTAAAATTTAATTCCTTAAGGATAGTTTTAGATGATAGTTCAAAATTGACTTCGGTTTCTGATATGCCGACAGTTCCAAATTAGCGCGACTTCACCAAAATTTTTGTAACTTGGTGTGGAAGCCTCGAGATTGTAAGACCTGTTTAATTGTCAAAAATTTGAAATTCAATAGCTTCATTCTCACCAAATATCTTGGGTTCAAGTCTCACTGAATTTGAAGCGTCGTGAAAGTACACATAAAAAAACTTCAAGGTTTGACGAACATAAATGCATAGCGAATCCCCAGATTTCAATGCAAATGCTTGGCAGCCTCCTAAAAGATATTAATCATTTTATTGAAGACACCAATTTACGATAACGACTTTCCCCCTCTAAATCAAATTGGATCCTAAGCTTAACGGAAGAGTGATATCTCAGATGGATTTTTAAGTGTTGATTGAATGGATTAGATTCTGCCTTACTTTATTCGAAAAACGATGGGGGATTATGTATCTTTTGAACTTATGCGACTAAAATCAGAATGAAACTCTAAGCAGCCTACGTACCTCGGTGAATAGGATCAAGTCATACCGTAGTTCAGAATGGGTATATTTTTTTTTATGTCCTAACTTTTGTCTAGGTCGTCTCTTTCGAGATTTTCAACCTAGCGGATTTTTTTTAGTCCTATCTTTTGCCTAGGTCGCCTCTTTCAAAGTTTTCAACCTAGCGGACTCTTTTTTTTGTTTAACTTTTTTTTAGGTAGGCCGTACACAGTCTAGACGCATGCGGGCCAGGAGTGTAGGAACATGCAGTTTAGGCTCATGCGTCAAGGAGCGTGGCACTTCAAGGATAATACTTCTTCAAAAATTTTCTATTGATAGGGCCAATTCTCATGCTCTCTACATCAACCAGCTTGTAAGCCCCACTTGATTAAGCTTCTTGCACGACATATGACCCATCCCATTTTCAAGTGAACTTCCCTACAAGTTTATGGGAAGTAAGAATGGGTCTTCTTATGGCAAGGACTTGATCTCCTACTTGAAAGGACCTCGGGTGAACTCTTTTATTGAAGGTGCGAGACAATCGAGCTTGATAAGATTCAAGACTCTATTGAGATTCCAACCTCTTCTCATCAAGAGCCTCCAACTCTGCTAATCGAAGTGGAGCACTTTCTTCATCAGTGATCCCTTCTTGAATAGCTAGTCGTAATGAAGGTATTTGACGCTCAAGTGGCAAGACGGCTTCGACTCCATAAGCGAGTGAATAAGGAGTCGCTTGTGTTGGCGTGCGGTGGGTCATCCTATATGCCCATAGAGATTCTTCCATACGGTCATTCCAATCTCGTTTGGATTTGGAGACGACTTTCTTTAGCAAGTTGCATAGAGTTTTGTTGTATGCTTCAGCTAGACCATTGGCGGCAGCATTGTACATAGAAGAGTTACGTTGCTTGAATCCAAAGAGTTCACAAATCTTGTTCATCAACCTAGTGTCGAACGGTTTGCCATTATCCGTTATTATGTAACGAGGAATGCCAAAGCGATAGATTATGTTTACTTGGATGAAACTTGCGACATTTTCCTTCTTTACCTCCTTAAGAGCAACAACTTCAGCCCATTTTGAGAAGTAGTCAGTTGCAGCCAAGATGTATAGGTACCCACCAGAGGACTTTGGCAGGTCCAACAACATCCAATCCCCAAGCGTCAAATGGTCAGGATGCAACAATCGGGTGCAACACTTCAGGAGGTTGATGAATAAAATTCGCATGGAATTGACAAGCCTTGCATCTTCGAGCGTAGTCCAAGAAATATTTTACCATCGTTGGCCAATAATATCCCATCCTTTTTATATGGAAGTGGATTTTTGGTCCAGACTCGTGCGACCTACATACCCCAGAATGTGCCTCTTGCAAATCTTGGAGTGCTTCTTCTTCCCCTAAGCACCGCAAGAGGACTCCCTCGAACGACCTTCTGTATAGAGTATCTTTGTATTAAAGGAAACGAGGTGCACAATGACAGATTTCATTCCTTCTCCTCGGATTTTCTGGAAGTATCACATAGCATAAGTAGTCGATAATGGGTTGTCACCATTCTTCTTTCTCAATTTCAGAAACAGTGACAAGCAGCTTGAGTTCATTTTCTTCACCTTCAGCCTCATTTGGCGGCGATACTACCCATTTTTGGAAGACAGTAACTTGCGCTTGATCAGGCAGGGTTAACGATGAAGCTAGGGCAGTTAAAGCATCAGCCTTTTTATTTTCTTTCCTTGGCACATGTTGAATAGTTACACCACTGAGCCTTCCCATTACTTTTTAGCGTAATCATGATATGGGCGTGTTTCAGCCTTCTTGACCTCGTAACTACCTAAAAGATGATTGACCACTAACTGGGACTCACCAAAGACTTACAATTGCAATTGCTTCATATCAACGGCCATTTCAAGCGCAAGTATTAATGCTTGATACTCATCAATATTGTTGGAACAGAGTTGTGTCAAGGTGAAGGAGTAGGGAAAGACTTCATCTTGGGAAGTGACAAAAACTACGCCAACACCAACTCCCCCACGATGCGCAGCACCATCAAAGTACATCTTCCATGGAGGTTGAACTTCAACAACCATTGCGTCCTCATCAGGTAGTTCATCAGTTAGCTCCCAGTCATCAGGTATCGGATGATCTGCCAATGCTTTTCCTTTTACATCCTTTTTGAGGGATGAACAAAATCTCGAATTGTTGAAATTAGAGGTACCATCTCGCCAGTTGATCACTAAGAACAAGTTTTGACATCACGAACTTGATGTGATTTGCTTTAGAAACAAGACAGACAACATGATCTTGAAAATAGTGCTTCAACTTTTGAATTGAAAAGACTAGCGCCAAACAAAACTTTTCAATTGGCGAATAATTCAGCTCGTTTGGTGTCATCATCCTGCTCAAGTAGTAAAGGGAGTTTTCTTTCCCCTCACTATTTTCTGGGGCCAATAGCGGTCCAACAGATCTTTCTTGTGCTGAAATGTATAGTATCAACGGCTTTCCAAGTATAGGGGCTGCTAAAACTGGAGGATTCATCAAGTAGTATTTAATACTCTCAAAGGCATTGCTACAAGCTTGGTCCCACTTGAAAGGAACGCCATTCTTCATGAGGCGGCTGAATGGTTGGCACCTCCCAGCTAGGTTTGAGATGAATCTCCTAAGGTATGCTAGCTTTCCTTGCAGACTTTTTAATTCATGAATATCCCGAGGCTCATGCATTTTCAGAATTACATCTACTTTGGCTAGATCGATTTTGATCCCTCGATGCCGGAAAATGAAACCTAAGAACTTTCCGAAGGTAACTCCAAAGGTGCATTTCAATGGATTCATCCTAAGTTGGTATCTATGGAGCAACTCAAACACCATCCTCAAGTCTTTCAAGTGGTCTCACTTCTCTCTTGATTTTATGACCAAGTCGTCAACATAGAATTCGACATTCTTGTGGAGAAGATTGTCAAATATATTTTGCATAGCCCTTTGGTAAGTAGCACCAGCATTCTTCAAGCCAAAAGGCATTACCCTGTAGAAATAAATACCCTTGGGGGTGGGGAATGCAGTAAGCTCTTCATCTTTTGGTGCCATGCGAATTTGGTTATAGCCTGACGAACCATCCATAAATGACATTTCCTCATACCCAGTAGTAGCATCGATCATCAACTCTGGAATAGGAAGCGGGAATTCATCTTTAGGACACGCATTGTTGAGATCCCTGAAGTCGATGCACACTCGAATCTGGAAATTCTTCTTCTTTACAGGGACAATACTTGAGACCCACGTTGGGTATTTAACTTCCCGAATAAATCTAGCTTCAATGAGTTTGTTAACTTTGGCATCAATTAGGGGAACCAAGTCCGGCCTAAAATGCCTTTGAGCTTGCTTAACAGGACGAGCGCCATTCTTGACCGCAAGGTGATGGATTGACACTTTAGGGTCCAAGCCAGGAATCTCTTTGTAGCTCCAAGAAAAGACATCCCTGTACTCCTTGAGTAACTCAATATAAGTGCTTTCTTCATCAACTTCTAATAAAGCAGTTAGGTAGGTGGGTCTTGGTTCTTCATCAGTGCCAAAATTAACTTCTTTTAAGGCATCAACCGTTGCCTTCACCTCTTCTTCAAGTTCCGGCGGAGCATCTTTTGCATCTTCATCTTCTTGAGGGTCCCCATCATTGAAGGATATGTGATAAGATGGTGAAACATCGTCAAATTTCTCAGCATCCTCCATTAGAGTCAGGAATCTCTTTGTAGCTCCAAGCAAAGACATCCCTGTACTCCTTGAGTAACTCAATATAAGTGGTTTCTTCATCAACTTCTAATAAAGCACTTAGGTAGGTGGGTCTTGGTTCTTCATCAGTGCCAAAATTAACTTCTTTTAAGGCATCAACCGTTGCCTTCACCCCTTCTTCAAGTTCCGGCGGAGCATATTTTGCATCTTCATCTTCTTGAGGGTCCCCATCATTGAAGGATATGTGATAAGATGGTGAAACATCGTCCAATTTCTCATCATCCTCCATTAGAGATAAAACACCTTGCTCGCTTTGTGCAGTAACATGATACGAAGAACCCACGCTTTCTTCGTCTTCATCACATTCTTTAGTGTAGACCACAGTGTATAGCTTCACCTTCAGTACTTAATCACACAAAACCATGACTTTTGTTTGTCGCCTCATTCTAGAAGGAACTAAAATTTGGAAATCTTTAGAGATCTTCTGAATTTTGAGCGAAGCGGGTGTTCTTGTATTTTGATAATTTCTCTGGAACTTATTCCCCTTCTTTAATGGACCAATCTCTCAAATACGGAAGTTCTCACAATTGATTTTCCAAGTCTGTCAAAGACGGAAGGCCTGTTAGAAGCGACAAATTCGTCTTCTACAGGGATATAATTTCTATTCTCGCTCCTTATTGAGATGCACACTGGTGACAATTTCTTGTATACCAAACCTTCATGTGGTTGCCTCGTTGTAGCTTATGATGGGAGCTTCCCTAACTTTGACGGCTCATCGGTATTGTATCCAGCTTTCGCAAATAGCTTGTAAGCGTTAGGATCAAAACCTTCATCTGTTTGCTTTGTAGGGAGTGCCACATTCTGTAAACGATTTTGGGCTACAAACCCTGCAAGAGGCTTCGAGGACAACTTTACTGCCTCAATTCGTTTTACCGGAAGAGTTAACTCCTTTAGCGTGTTGGTTTGGAGATTAGATGATTCACCTTCATCTTTCTTCCTTTTAGGGACATATTGGAGCACATGACTTGCTTTCTTTCTAAGACGCAATATCCCCTCTATGAGATCTATTTACGTTGGGTTGTACCTCCTCAAAAACAACTTTGGCTTTACCAATAGTCACCTCAGCTCTTTTAGTTGTGGGCTCGTCATTCTTGCTTTTCATGCCATCATCAACTTTTAGCTCCTTTACAATGTGGTTCTTCAAGTAGAACTTTGCATCGGCGAAGTGTGACTCTGCCTCGGTGAATGGCGCATCATCAGCAACTATCTTCTTCTCGACTTCACCCTCGTAGTATTTTAAACATTGATGGTAGGTAGATGGAACTACTTTATTCTCATGTATCCAAGGCCTTCCAAGCAAGACATTGTATGAAGTCTTCGCATCGATCACATGCAGCCATGCACTTGATTGCATATCTTCAATGGTGATTCCCAGCCTGATCGCGCCTATGGCTCTTTTCCCTCCTTGGTTGAATCCTTGGATCATCACACGATTTTCTGAGAGTTTGTTCATGGGAATTCCAAGTTCTTTCACAGCGTGAATTGGCAAAATGTTCATTGAGGATCCTCTATCAATGAAAATTCGATTTACCCTTTCATCGCATATATAGCCAACCAGGTACAATGGGCGGTTATGAGGAGTGTCACCTAGCAAAAGATCATCATTTGTGAATGTTACTTTTTCCTCACAAGCATTATCTTCTTGAGGAGTGGACTCGATAAGCTTTTCCGAAGATGGTGCCGACGGTAGGTCATCACTCCTTTCTTTCCCTTCGTCACTATGGAAACAAGAGGCAAATACCCCCATGGGAAATCTTCGTGCGGAACCAACTTCGTAAAAACTCCTCCAAGGTCACTAGATGTCGTGGCTTTTGAGGTTGAACGTCTTCAGCTTTGTAGTTCTCCAGTAATTCTTCATCTTTACTTTGTTTAGAACTACATAATTTGTCTAGATTGAATGAGCCAAATATGATAGAGACTTGGTTTGCGCTTGATTTCTCATCTTCAAGCATGATCTTCTTTTCACGAGCCAAGTCTATAAATTTGTCCATGAAGACAAAGCACTCCTCCAGAGGGTGGCTCACAAGTCGATGATATTTGCAGTAATTTGGGTCATCGATTTTCTCAGCTTCATTTGGTCGCTTCATCTTCGGAAGCTCAATGAGATTTAACTCAAGGAGTTCTTCAAAAATAGCTGGCACATCAGAATCCAGAAACGAGTACTCTTTCTCTTGCATTTCTTGTAGAGTTAAATTTTCACTTGGCTTATCTTGAAACGAAGTGGAATCGTACTCTGCTTTTTGCTCACCTTCGTCGTGAACTTCATAGGTGATGTGTTGACATTCATAGCTTCTTTGTTTTCAGATCTTGGTACAAACTTGCTCCATTTTCTGACTTCTTTCTTGTCATTCACTTTGCGAGGTTCATAGATGGGCAGCCTTTCATTTCCAGTAGAGGCCATGCTCAATTCCATGTCATGGGCACGAGTTGCAAGTTCTTCAAATGTTCTAGGCTTGATACCTGCAAGATGTTGTGCAATACCCTATGCATACCTTGGATGCACATCTCTATGCCAGAAGATTCACTAAGCCTGTCTTTACAATTGAGGCTTGCATTCCTCCAACGATTGATAAAGTTGATAACTGGTTCACTCTTCCGTTGACGAGTACTTGTGAGTTCCACCATGCTCACAGTGCGCCTTGTGCTATAAAAGCGATTGAGGAACTCTTGTTCTAGTTGATCCCAGCTATCAATAGATCCTGCCTCGAGGTATGTATACCAATCAAAAGCATTTCCTTTTAGCTAGTTGACAAACTGTTTGACGAGGTAATCTTCATAAGTACCAGCGTTGTTGCATGTCTCAGCGAAGTGCGCCACATATTGCTTTGGATTGCCTTTACCATCAAACTGTTGAAACTTTGGAGGTTGATAGCCAGCAGGCATTTTCAACATATCGATCCTTGCCGTGTACGGCTTTGCATATGTAAGGGAAGACTTGGTAGCAACTTCGTACTTGCTTTTAATAGTTCCTTCGTTGAACTTCTTCAGTTGATCAATTGGAATCATCCCTCCTGAAGAGACTGGAATTTCCTTTGTGGATGCAACTTGTCGTGGGGGAGGATCAATCTCTTGAACTTCTGGAAGTTTTCCAGGTGCATGGGTGGATTCTTCTTCCATCAAGATTCCCACCCTATATGTTAGCTTGTCAATCTAGCATCTTGATTTTGCATGCACTTGGTCAAGACAACGATTGCTTCCGTCAAGTTTGCCAACTGCTCCTCCACATATGAAGTGTTTGTCACCATGACTTGCATGATTGTCATGGACGATGGAGAGTAGTATGGATTTTCACACAGATTGATCCTTGATTGGCTCACTCTATGTGGTGTAAGTGGGGAGGATCCATAACTTGAAGCGTCATCATCTTCCTTTACAACAGAGTGCTTGGATCCAGAGAGGTCAAGCAGAGCAAGAGTTTTCTTGATCTTTTCAGCAACATCGCTTCGTCCTTCGGGTGCATTTGTGGAAGATTTTGATCCTTTTGAGGATGAAAATCCGAAAACAGGGGTAGATGCGGACGACACTTGGGGTGCTTGTTGTCCTAACGAGCTTGCTTTTCTCCTCGTAACTGGTCCAAAGCTTCCAAAGGTAACTTCGAGTATGTTTTCCACATCAGCATAGAACCTAGAATTGGCAGCCTTGGCGGAAGTTGAACTGGAGTTGATTTTCTTAGAAGCCATTTCGTTGTTCTTGAACTTTGGTGATTGAAAAGTTGAGATGAGAGGTAGAGATTTTCCCACTGGGCGTGCCAGAATTTGTAGACAATAAATTTGCATCGAGAAACTTAAATCAAGACTGAAAAATATTGCAACAACCGTAGTATTTTATTTCGAATATTTGAGTGTTACAATCTCTATGAATCCTCTGATTCTACTTTTCAACAGTAAATGAAAGAGCTTTTGAGCTTAATCTTTGAATTTCATTTTATTTTAATCCAAGTGCTTGAGGCCTGATCTTGATCTTGACGTATTTTTACCCAAGGGCTTGCAACTTGTTCTTGAATCTTCGTCTTGATCTTTTAATCCTTAGAACACTTGAATGCTTGTAGCTTTTAGAGAAATCCGCAGCGTTTGATCCATGAGCTACCTCTTGCTTCTTGTTATAACTTCTGGTATTTTTTCTGAGTTATGAAGACCCCTATTTATAGTTGTAGAAGGGAGGAGTTGTGATAAGAACAAACTCTTTTCGACCAATCAAATTGAAGTGTGACACAGCGCCATAACATGTCACTTGCACACGTGGCATAGTTTCATTGGCTTTCTAATGTGACTTCACATGCCTTGTCATTTTGACACGTGACATAATCCTATTGGCTCTTCCGTTTGACTTGGCGCGCCACGTCATTTGACACGTGACACCAAACTGGGCCTCTAGGAGAATGACATCTTGGGCCTAATGAAGTGGGTTCATCACTTTAGCGCAATTAAATGGGCTAGCCCAATGGATTAAGACTTATTTATTAACACATATGTGTTGGACTTATATAATTAATTCAATTATATTGTAAAAATTGCATGGGGTGCCCTATTTAGGCGCGCCTCTTTAACCTGTACCCGCTTTATTTTTATGCTTGCAACGGTACCCATTGTTTTGTTAAAAGCCTTTCGAAAAGACAATTTTACCCTTTTACAAGCAGTCAAGCCTACTTTAT
>ML346754.1:1156-20902 GCA_005239505.1 Nicotiana paniculata | reverse complement strand
TTTTAATTAATTTGTTCCATCATTTTATTATCTAAATAATTATTAATTGCATCACAAATAATTCTACAATAATTTTATTGCTTAATTTTTATCATTTATATTTATATTAAGCTTTAATTATTTTATGTATAATTATATTTACATCTTCAAGTTATAATTGCAATACCTTTGCAATAATAACCCATGTATGCATAATTACTTTATTTTTACACGAAAATGACTTTTTATATTTTATAATTTTAAGTAATTATTTTAAATTATTTTCATACACAAGTAGAATTTTCATCATTTATTAACTATTTTTATATATTATTTTATTAAACTAAATGGGTATTTAACATATAGCCTCTTTTATGAATTTTTTTTCGGACCTTATCCCAATAACTACCCCAGCCCAATACCCTAACCTTACCCAATACCCATAACCCAAACCAATAACCTAATTGTTATAACCCGCCCCAATGCCAGATTTAATCCTGGCTGTTGATGTCAGAAGATCAACGGTCCATGACAATCTTTCCATTTTTAATTAACCAAATGACCTAAACCCTACTCACTTTTCCAAATCCGCCGCCTTGAAACCCCTTCCCTCCTCTCTTCTCTCTCACCCTCCTTCTAACTCTAGCCCGCCGTCACTAAAACCCCTTTGATTCATGGGTTCTTTCTTCAATCTCAGGCCCTATCCGGCCTCATATCTCTGCTGGTTGTTCGATTTTCATGTTACTTGAGGATAATATCAAGAAGCTCGAGCCAGATTTGGTTCAAATATCTCATGCTCTCGATTAATCTGTCTGTATTCACCCCCATGTGTGTGAGTATTATCACTTTTGTGTTTTTATGGCCTCAAATCTCTGGTTTAAACCAGATTTTCCACCTCTATTTATTTTTTGTATAAACCTAACTATTTCTGGCCAAATTAGTTTAGACCTCTTTAGATCTGAAGCGGTTTGAGTTCGTTTGGTATTTTTCCTTTAAGATTCTTCTGTTTTTACTACTATTTTCAAACGATCACATTTTTTCCTAAAAGCTAGGGTTTCGATTTTTCAAGAGGTTTCTCCAAAAATGTTTAAAACGTTTAACTGTTCAACTCTGGTTTTCTTCTTTACTGTTTTACCGATTTCTTTTACTTGAGTTTCATCTCTATGTCTTTACACCTTGGGGTTTTTCATTATTTGACTGTTGGTTATAATATTTTTCCCGTTTACTGTGGCTCTGTTAATTAAAGTGATTAACTTATTTACTTGCTTAATTAGGGTTCAAAAATTGTTCTTTCCTTTTAAAACTGATATCTCCTTCACAGATCTTTACCTATTCTGTATTGGTAAAAAAAGAGTTTCACACGTATGATAATTCTTGATGACTCAGCTGGCTACGTGGACCAAGGAAAACATGGTAGTTGGACATGATTCTATAAAGAGGTGCAAATAAAAAAGACACGACTCAATAAACCTACGGAGTAATCAGCTACGAGAAACTCAACCTGATTGAGACAAGGAAGAGATACGGTCAGAATGAATCCGGACAAAGCTATGAGCATATTCAGAGACCCTCAATTAATGACTCACGCGTTACACAACCTTCATGCAAAAATTACGGTCATTCTTTGTAACGTCCCATTAATGTAATAATTAGTCATTAATGAGCGATCATTGTAAGAGGTAGACGTTGTATTAAGAAATTCCCTATATAAGGGAATAAGATATAACTTGTAAGGGCATCTGAGCTACAAATACTATACATTTTACTTTTCTATGCATCATATTATTGTCTATTTACTTACTCCTTTTAATTTATTATTTCCTGGATTATCAGAAACCCGTGTTCATCCTAAAAATAACTTTGGTCAAAGGATCTCATTCTTTGGTTAAACAAATTGGTTCCGTTACCGGGAAGTCTGATAATATTTGTTTGCTTTTTAAGCGATATCCTCTGAACTATGTCGAACTCCAACGACAACAACTAGCAGAGAAATGGAACCCCGATTCCATCACCTTTAGGAACCCCACGTGGTTCAAGGGAACAATCCCCAAAAAGATCAAATAAAAACAACAATAATAATGATCAAACGGTAAAACAACATCAGATAAAGAAAATGATTGCAGAGTATGTGGGCCAAGCTTTGCAAAAATTTGCAAGGGGATTACCAACGACATCACCTGCATCACTGACACCACCTCTCAATAACACTATCACCGTGGAAAATCCTCAGTCTGGGTTGCTAAACTCAGCAAGGGATGACACTCCTAACGAATCTCTCGAAGCGAGACCAGATATGACTAATAACTCTGAAATACAAAATTTACTACTAACCTTGCAGAAATAGGTGAAGGAAAAAAACGATCGAATCGAGAAAATTCCTGGAGTACCACATGTTATCAAAGGCATTGATGTTGATAGATATTCTCAACAACCTTGGAAACCAAGCGCAGCACCCTTGCCTATACCCAAGAAGTTTAAAATGCCTGACGTTCCTAAGTATGACGGAACAACTGACCCACGCGACCACGTGACAACTTTTACCACCGGAGTAAAGGGCAACGACTTAACAAAATAAGAGATTGAATCATTCCTTGTCAAAAAATTTGGAGAAACGCTTACCAAAGGAGCCCTAACCTGGTATTCTCTTCTCCCTGAAAATTCTATTGATTCTTTTGCTGAGCTTGCAGATTCTTTCATAAAAGCACACTCCGGTGCGCAAAGAGTCGAGAAAAGAATTGAGGACATATTTAAAATAAAGCAAGGATACACAGAACTACTCAGTGAATTTGTAGATAGGTTCCAATGAGAAAGAATGCAACTACCAAGGGTGCCTAATAATTGGGCATCCATGGCATTTGCAAGTAATCTAAATGATAAAAGCTCATAATCCACGAGGAGACTCAAAGAAAGCTTGAGAGAATTCCCAGCTACAACATGGAAAGATGTTTATAACAGGTACATTACTAAACTTCTAATAGAAGAAGATACCATTGCTCGTTCGAAAGATGAAGATCATACCGGATCCAGACGTTCTGAATCAGACAGGAGATCAGGTAAAAACAGGTACTATCCTTACTTGGGACCATCGGGACGTGGAACTCGTTCCAGGTTCGAAAACACCAGGTCAGATTATAGACCACCAAGCAGAGATGTGGGATCGTCCTCATCTAGATCCATAAAGGATCGAGATGAACGACCTAGAGGTAATGCACGAATTGGGGATCACACCTTTAATGTAAGTACCCCTGAACTTGTTTTAATATTAAGAAATATGGGTGATAAGGTTCGATGGACCAAAGAAATGCGGTCAAACCCAACTAAAAGGAATCCAGATTTTTGGTGTGAATTGCATAATGATCATGGACATAAGACTGCAGATTGCAGGTTTTTACAAGGTGAAATAGAATAATTATTGAAACAGGGCTATTTAACAGAATTGTTTAGTGATAAAGGTAAACAGGCATACATGAAGAACAGGCAGGAGCCCCCGAAGCCTCTATCTCCAAAAAGAACCGTCAACGTGATACATGGAGGAGAGGAAGTAAACGGAATAGTTTTCAAATTAGCCTCGAAGGTCACAGTTACACACGGAAAGCGGGTTCAAGAAAATTTGAACGTAGATGATATAACCTTTGATGATGCAGATTTCGGCGGACTAATGCTCCCCCACAACGATGCTCTGGTAATATCCTTACTCATTCATGACACTAACATTAAAAGAGTGTTGATTGATCCAAGTAGTTCAGTCAACATTATCTTGCTAAGAGTCGTGGAAGAAATGCTCTTGAGAAATCAGGTGATCCGAAAGGCACGAGCCATATCAGGGTTTGACAACTCTACAGTGATAACCAAAGGAGAAATCGAACTTAGCACTTATGCCGAGGGAGTAATAATAAACACCAAATTCCAAGTCGTTGATACTGACATGGCTTATAACGTAATCATGGGAAGGCCCTGGATCCATGACATGAAAGCAGTACCATCTACCTTGCATCAGATAATAAAATTCCCTTCAGAATGGGGAATCAGACAGATTAGAGGAGATCAACAAATCTCTAAAAATATAAATTATGTGGTGCATTATAACAAAAAAGTAGAGACGAAAGAACTGGAAGATATGGGAATCTCCCAGGCAGATGTTACCGGCCAAATAGGTACGAAAAAAACCATTGACCAAACAGGTATGAAAGAAGTGAGTGTTCAAACAGATACGGAAGAACATATTTACGAAAAGGTGAATCAAGTCACCACAGAAGATAAACTGGACCACACCGATGTAGATTCCAGAACGGATGTCATTCATGAACCGGAGGAAGAGGAGCACATCAAAAAAACTACGGAAGATCTCAAAGTTGTTCCATTGTTTGAACAAAAACCTGAACAGAAAGTGTATGTAGGCACGAGGCTGAGCCCCGGTCGAAGAGGTAAGTTAATTGATTATTTAAAGGCTAACATAGATTGCTTTGCGTGGTCCCACTAAAATCTAACAGGTGTCCCACCAGAGGTGATGACTCATAAACTAAATGAAGATCCATCCTTTGTACCTGTTAAGTAGAAGAAAAGAAAGCAAGGACCATTCAAGAACTAAGTGATTGACGATGAGGTACAGAAACTCTTGAAAATTGGTTCGATACGAGAGGTAACGTACACTAACTGGCTAGCTAACACTGTGGTAGTACCTAAAAAGAATGGAAAATGGAGAGTATGAGTAGATTATACTAACTTAAATAAAGCATGCCCCAAAGATTCATTCCCATTACCACATATAGATCAAATGATTGATGCCATCGTAGGTCATGAATTCTTAAGCTTTCTAGATGTGTATTCTAGTTATAATCAGATTAAAATGGATCCCTCGGACGAGGAAAGAACTCCTTCGTTACAAACATGGGGACTTATTGTTATAAAGTCATGCCTTTTGGCTTAAAAAATGCTGGAGCCACCTATCAAAGGCTAGTGACCAAGATGTTCCAGGAACATCTGAGAAAAATGATGGAAGTTTACATCGATGACATTCTGGTAAAATCAACACGGGCGGAAGACCATTTCCAGCACCTCTCTATTACCTTTGACATTTTACGTAGGTATAATATGAAGCTGAATCCAGAAAAATGTGCTTTTGGCGTAGAATCAGGTAAATTCTTGGGTTTCCTTGTATCAATCAGGGGAATAGAGGTAAATCCTGATCAAATTAAAGCTATAGAAGAAATACCTGATGTACTTATAAACAAAAAAGAAGTCCAAAGACTAACGACAAGAATTGCAGCCTTAGGAAGATTTATTTCCAAATCTTCTGAGAAAAGTTTTAAATTCTTTGCAGTCTCAAAAAGCAAAATCGGTTCGAATGGACTGAAGAATGTCAACAGGCTCTCAAAGACCTAATGGCTTATCTATCAAAACCTCCATTGCTGTCAAAGCCAAAGGAGGGGGAGAGGCTGTACGCCTACCTTGTGGTCTCGAAAATTGTTGTAATTACAATATTGGTAAGGATAAAGGTAAATAATCTCCTATTTATTATGTAAGCAAGACATTACTAGATGCTGAAACTAGATATCCACATCTAGAAAAGTTAGCCTTAACTCTAATCATGGCATCTAGAAAATTAATGCCATACTTTCAATGTCGTCCAATCATAGTTGTGACCTCGTATCCATTAAGAAACATATTTCATAAACAAGAATTATCAGGAAGATTAGCCAAGTGAGTCATAGAATTAAGTGAGCATGAAATAATATATCAACCTAGGACTGCAATAAAGTCTCAGATCTTAGCTGATTTTGTCGCTGGCTTTAGTAATAGCATTATCCCTGAAGTAGAAAAAGAGTTACAACTCTTTAACGATGCTAATCCGGGTCTATGGACCCTATTTACCGATGGTTCTTCCAATATAAAAGGGGCAGGCTTAGGAATAGTCTTAATATCACTCACGGGTGAAAAGACACGACAGTCTATCAAATGCTATCCTATAACTAACAATGAAGCAGAGTACAAAGCTTTCATTGTAGGACTAGAACTCGCACGAGAACTTTCAATCGAGCAAATCATAATCAAAAGCGACTCCCAACTGGTAGTAAATCAGATGCAGGGGACTTACATCGGTCGAGAGACTCGGATGCAACAATATCTGGAAAAGGCACGAGAGCTCGTGAGACAATTCAAAACATGGAAGGTAATATAAATACCTAGAGAGGAAAATGCACAAGCAGATGCATTAGCTAACCTCACAGCAGTCATGAAATTAACAAATAAATACAATGCAATTGTCGTTCATCTATTCCATTCAGTGATCGACCAGGACAGAAATGAGGTAACTTTCAACAATTTAACCTGGGATTGGAGAAACGAAATCTTAAATTTTTTGTAGAATGGCATCGTACCTGGAGACAAGAAAACAACTCAAGAACGTCACCACAAAGCAGCACGGTACTGCCTCATTATATCGCTGGGTAGCAAAATGCCTCGGACCTAACCAAACGGAGTTCGTGATGAAAGAAGTCCACGAAGAGACACTGTGGAAATCACTCAGGGGCGAGATCCTTGGTAAAAACCCTAATCAGAGCTGGGTACTATTGGCCTAAGATGGAAGAAGAGGCCGAGAACTTCGTATCCAAATGCGACAGATGCCAAAGGTTTGCCAATAACACGCATCGACCTTCGCAATTATTGCATCCAATAATATCCTCATGGCCCTTCATGAAATGGGGTATTGACATAGTGGGACCTCTTCCCACAGCTAAAGTACAAGTACGATTTTTGCTCGTGCTAACAAACTATTTTACCAAATGGGTAGAGGCAGAAGGGTTCAAACAGGTGCGAGAAAAGGAAGTTAAAAGCTTCTTATGGCGAAACATAATATGCCTCTTTGGGATACCAAAGGAGATCGTGTGTGATAATGGCCCACAATTCATAGGCTCGCAAATCACAGAATTCTTTGAAAGTTGGCAAATCAAACGGATCACTTCAACGCCATACCACCTCGTGGCTAATGGTCAAGCTGAGTCAATGAATAAAGTCATCATCAACAATCTAAAGAAGAGGCTAGATAAAGCCAAAGGAAGCTGGCCTGATGAGTTACCAGCGGTACTATGGGCATATAGAACAACTTCAAAAACAGCCACGGGAGAAACTCCGTACGCACTTGTCGATGGCTCAGAAGTCTTAATACCCGTGGAGATTGGAAAACCAAGCATAAGGTTTACAACAGCCACAGAGGAAGCAAACAACGATGAATTGAGGACTAATCTGGACCTGCTCGAACCACGGAGAGAAGCAGCACTAATACAGATGGCAGCTCAAAAACAAATCATAGAGCGTTATTACAACCGTAAAGCTCATCTCAGGTACTTCAATATTGGTGATTTCGTCCTCAAAAAAGTCTCTCAATCAACGAAAGAAGAAGGCGCACGAAAGCTAATTCTAAACTGGGAAGGACCCTACAAAGTCCGAGGCATAGCTGGGAAGGGCGCCTACAAGCTGGAAGCTATGGACGGCAGAAGCCTACCAACAAGTTGGAATGCCATCCACTTGAAGAAGTACTACTTCTAAGGAAAAGAAGTACCCCCAGTCAGGTATCACACGTTCGATTTTATTTTGAACATTTAAAATTTGACTAACATTTTTAGATGATAGGCATAAAGCTAACCCATCACCAGATGATAATATTAGACCTGCACATACGCAAGGAAGTAACTGAATTCCTGGTCTAGGGTTACACTTTCTGATGGACGTTTTAAAGGGTTAACCAGTCATCATCTAAAAACTATATACCTTCGAGTCCCGCATGTTTTTCCTTTTCAGGAAAAGGATCACAAGGAAGGAATAGTCAAGTGCTCGAGATTTTATTATTTAAAGCTCAAACACTTGGGGGACTATACAATATGGAAGGCTAAGACGAAGCAAAGAAGACTATTGTTGGTCCAAAACGCACACGCAAGTATACGTGGTCGACAAGTAATATAGGATTGTAAGTCCAGATATCGTACCCACAGAGACTTGTGATTAACTATCAACTAAATTAAACCCAAACAATTAATCTATTCAAGCGAACACCAATATGAATATTTAACTAAAATTAATCTAGAATAGTAAACTATTAAATTAACGAAATAATTGGCGAGATTTTAGATACGAATTCAATGAGATCCGATATTCTAGATCTATGGGTTAGCTAACAATCCTGTTGAGTTTCCATTTAAATCGCCTGATTAATTTATCTGGTTTATTGATTGACGAGGNTTCAAACTACAACGTTCATGTAGCACCCAAAACTCTAGAACTAATAAACTATGAAATTAAAGGAAGAGAAGAAAAACTAGGTAGAGCCTCCTTCAACCGTGGTGTGTGTTCCTCCACGTCAAATCCCCCACATGAATCTCCCCGTGAATGTTGTGTTTTTGGGTCTATTTATATATTTGGGACAAATCCTAAACGTGTAGGAGACTTCTATTCAAACCGGGAAACACGTAAAACCTTCAAAACTTAGATTGGACAAGACCAGACCAGGGACCCCAGGCGTTAAGCCCCAAACGCCCAGCTATAGCCAGGCCAGGCCTGGCGTTAGGGCTCTAACGCCCAGCTATAGCCAGGTATGATTGGGCTTTATGGCTCAAACACCCGGCTATAGCCCGGGTCACTCCTTTTCGACTCTTGAGCGTATTTTTGACGTTTATGCATCCATTTAGCTCGGCTTCCATCTCCAATTCACCTACACATGAAATAGACTCCATTATGCACATACGACGTGTATTTTTATCATTTACGCACATAAAATGTAAGTCACATAATGCTTTAAACCATGAATTATAGCCACACACCAACACCCCACACTTAGACTCTTGCTCGTCCTCGAGCAATGGGACAATCTACTACCCTTCAACACGTACACATTTCATTAGAAAGGAGTATTTTACTTTTCAATCACACGCATTACCCCTTAACTATGATCGATGTCGGCAATCAAGTATGAACATACAAAGTTTCACATTCTTTCCCTTCTTTAAACATGCCCAAGTATAACAATGTAATCAATCATACCAACAACCTAATTGCAACCATCAAACCTCAAGAGTCAACTTGCAACTACTAAGCCCTCTCAATTCACATACCTACCCAACAAGAAAGTTACAACATTACCAATCGTTCATGAGATCACGTGCCCTCACCAACAACAAAAGAATGAATATAACTCGTCCACACATTCAAATATGCTTCTGAACATAATTTAAGTACATCACACAATTGAACAAATTCCCTCACTCTCACAAAGAATTCATATGCATCCCGTGGTCGTATCATAAGCTTTCCCGTAGTGTAGATCTCCACTAATTCAAGTTATCCAACTATAGGATCAATTAGGACTTTTAAGGTTGTAAAGTAGGCTAAAGGATGGGTATGATATATTTAGGAATAGTGACTAACCCTCCTAAGCACTTTAATACACTACCTTCACAAATCAACACATATTCTTCTCAACCAATTTCCTTGCCACAATTCATATTCAACATAGCCGTTTTTCAATTAAGCACTTCTATATTTTCACTAGCACAAATTAATAAAAAATTGGAGATGTGTATCTTTTTGTTCATACTTTTATTAGCATTTATTTTCTTTCTTTCCTACACACGCTCCATACATGAAGATTCAATGGCTAGTGACTTTTGAATACAATTTTTGTGTGCACCAACGGGCCCTTACATGGCTCCACTCAAAAATAAATCCCCAATATTTCACCTTATTTCTTTTAGCGACTAAGTGTTTTAGGAGGAAAAGGTGCAAAAATCTCAATTTAAAAACAAAATAGGGGTACGACTTGTAATGTGGGTACCAAAGAAAAGGTCAAACGGCTCAAAGGGCTAGCAATGGTAGTTTTTAATTCTTATGTGACAAGCACATCCATGATCAAGCAATAAAATGCCTACGTCATCTCCTAGACTAGCACAACCTACAATTTTGCTTCGATTAACACACGAGGCAAGTTCTAGACTACACAGGATAGCCTAGAAAATTACTAAACCTTACTCACACATTGCGCATAACTCAATCACAACGGTTTTATTCAACTCTCAAGTCAAGCAAGCATACAAAATTTAGAGAATTAAGAAATATTACACTATGTAGCATACAAGTCAAACAACTGAGCTAAGGCTTCACAAAATAGGATATTTATTTTTTACTCAGGCATCACATGTCAAACCAAATATAAGGGAAAGCAAAATGTATGCCATAACCTAATATGCCGACACCAAACATGTCAATGGGTATCTCTAAGTTACTCAGTTTATTCCTAACTACTCTAAAAAAAAGTAATTTTAAAGTACCCGGTTCGAGCTACACCCTTGGAAAAGAACCGATGCCCAAAGAAAACCCAAGGGATACTACCTAACTATCCTAAAAAAAATAAAAAATCTTTTTGGTTTTTTTTTTTAAATCGGACTTTACCCCTCAAGAAAATTGTCCAACAGATCCATCGTTGGGAAGAATCCGAGATTTTTCTAAAAATAATAATTTTATACAATTACACATCATAAAGTAGTTTCCCCACCCCACACTTATGTTATGCATAGTCCTCGATGCATGATCACAAAGAAAAACATTAAAACAAGGGTGAGAAATACTCCCTGAGACCCTCTCGGGCATAGCCTGGACAGATTCTCAATATTTCGAGTCGGGATGACCCCACACTTAAGCTCAAACATGCCCCTCAACTTCAACTTTTGGGTACTCAGACTTCCCCTACTCTGCAAAATAAAAACAACACAAAACTAACATTAAAAAAAATAGTGAAAAGATATACAGGCTGGGTTGCCTCCCAACAAGCGCCTGATTTATAGTCGTGGCACGACTCTGCTACTTTACCACTTTTCCTTCCACTTTGAGGATATGAATTGCGTCCTCAATTTTGCATCAATTTTTCTGTCACGTTCATGGGGTGGTGGTGTAAAAATGAAGGAACCAAAAATTAGGTAACGCATCTTGCACCTCTTGGCCCTTAGGTGAGGGATGTCATTTTGTCTCCTTGGCATCACAAATTTCAGAATATAAACACTTTGTTCCTCATCCATTGACTCCTCTATATGCTCGACTGGATCAATTCCCATGTCACCAACCAAACACAATGTTGAAAAGTGTTTAGAATGAGGTCCAATACGCTCCAATTCAAAAACTGCATTATTTTTGACATCCTCTATTTTATACTCTTCATCAACCTTGACATCATTAATAATTTGGTCGAATATTTGGATTTCCCCTTTCCGCTCCACAAGCTGGCCAGTATCCATAAATATTGATGGTAGGGCATCAGATACCTCAACCTTTTTATTCAATTGAGCCTGCAGGTCATGGATATCTGAGCCAAATTGGTCTATCTCTTGCCCGAGCTCAGTTCTTCCTTCTATCAGTTGCTCTTTCATATTTGAAAGACCATCACTAAGAAACTCATGAGATTTTATTATTTGAGCTTGTTCCTCTAGCCAAGATTGGCTCATTATATCTGCTTCTTCAAAATTATCTTCTGGTGGGAACTCGCTCTCTTCGTCGAGTTGAGGTTCTTCTTGGAAATTGGCCATTAATTTATCCACTTTAGCCTGGAGTCTTTTGATAGCTAAGGTGTCAAGAACTTGTTACTCGGCTATCATGTTCTGTTGCTCTGCTGCTTGTCTCATCAAGTTCATAATACGAGCCACGCTTTCCATATCCTCTACTTCCTTTCTCCTATCAAACTCATTAACATTATTAGATACATTACAATAAAAGCTCTGAGAAGGATAATAAGAATTAGGACAACCATCCCAATGGCCACCTTGACAACCACACACATTACAAAAATTCCACACATTAGATTGAGATGGACAATATCGCCACATGTGTGGTCCTCCACAATATGGACAAGGATCGTCATAATAAGAATAACCACTATTTGACCAATTATCATTCTAAGATGCTATGTCAATAAAGATAGTAAAATATTCAATTAAGATACAAATAAAAAATAAAATAAAAAAAATAAAAACTTAAATAGACAAAAGTAAAAATTCAATCTAGGAGAATAGTTAATTTCGAAGTCCCCGGCAACGGCGCCAAAAACTTGTTGGTCCCAAACACACACACAATTATACGTGGTCGACAAGTAATATAGGATTGTAAGTCCAGATATCGTACCCACAGAGACTTGTCATTAACTATCAACTAAATTAAACCCAAACAATTAATCTATTCAAGCGAACACCAAAGTATGAATATTTAAATAAAATTAATCTAGAATAGTAAACTATTAAATTAACGAAATAATTGGCGAGATTTTAGATACGAATTCAATGAGATACGATATTCTAGAGCTATGGGTTAGCTAACAATACTGTTGAGTTTTCCACTTANGAATCAGGATTAACAAGAACGCATTAATAATTCCCGTATAATAACCAAGCAAGGCGATTAGGTATATTCCTATCCTAACCGCAAATCCGCTCCCCTGAAGGGTTAAGATCTTGCTCTACCCGATCTTATATGCAATCTAGAATTCCCTCTCCCCAGTTCAATCCTAGATTCGTATATAGTATTCAATTGGTGATCAAGCAATCAAATAATTATGTGCAAGATTGAATAAATAAACCAATATGATAAAATAATAAGAACAATTCAAGCTTCAAACTACAACGTTCATGTAGCACCCAAAACTCTAGAACTAACAAACTATGAAATTAAAGGAAGAGAAGAAAACTAGGTAGAGCCTCCTTCAACCGTGGTGTGTGTTCCTCCACGTCAAATCCCCCACGTGAATCTCCCCGTCAATGTTGTGTTTTTGGGTCTATTTATATGTTTGGTACAAACCCTAAACGTGTAGGAGACTTCTATTCAAACCGGGAAACACTTAAAACCTTCAAAACTCGGATTGGATCAGACTAGGACCCCAGGCGATAAGCCCCAAACGCCCATCTATAGCCAGGTCTGGTGTTAGGGCTCTAACACCCAGCTATAGCCAGGTATGACCAGGCTTTATGGCTCAAACGCCCGGCTATAGTCCGGGTCACTCCTTTTCGACTCTTGAGCGTATTTTTGATGTTAATGCATCCATTTAGCTCGGCTTCCATCTCCAATTCACCTACACATGAAATAGACTCCATTATGCACATACGACGTGTATTTTTATCATTTACGCACCTAAAATGTAAGGCACATAATTCTTTAAACCATGAATTATAGCCACGCATCAACTATCAAAAAGTCAAAACTCGAGCCTAAAGATCCATCTACCCGATAAGTCAAGTGATACGAGCAGAATCGAAAGAGCCGAAGACGCAAATACAAAGCTGAAGACTCAAATACAATGCTTGATCCAAAAAATCTTCGAACATATTCAGGTTGAAAGGAAAAATATTAGCTAAGAGGAAGAAATGCACATCTTTGTACTTATTCAAACGAAAATTGTTGTAACCAAAAATAGTTATGGATAAAAGATCATCATCATTGTACTCATTCAAAAAATGTTGTAACGAAAAATAGTTACGAAATCTTTGTACTCACATGTAAAACTGTTATCAAATAAAACAGTTACGGATGAAAAAGCATTTCCTCGTGATCATTGAAAACTGTTATGAACGAAAAATAGTTGTTCTCTTGTATTAACCCGAAAAAACTGTTACATACAAAAAACAGTTACGAAAAACAAGTGTACAACAAATCTGTTAAAAGAAAACAGTTGCAACATAAGTTTTAGACGATAATCGAACACATGTAAAATGTTGTGGAAGTTCAAACAAAAAACTTTCCTCAGAAACATTCTTAAACATGTGAAAAATTCCGATCACTCTATTGCATTATTACACCATTATGAAGTTGGGACGTCTTCTTCATTAAGTGTCGATCAAAAAGGGCCCTCTTTCATAAATTTTGCCTACTACAAAAAGGCACACATTTTATATGATATCGTGGCCATTACGAAAAGGTACGAGTAATCTAAAGCATTCTATATGCAAAACTTAGAGGTAAAACTAAAACCTAGAAAAATAAAGCATGCAAAAGACTTAAAGAGTAGAACAGAGACTCAGTAACAAAAGTCATATTTTGCATTGATATAATAAAACGGCTAAGTAGAAACTAAGTATTAAATTTGTACTTAGTCGTATATATTGTATTTACATTAAGGTGCCCCTAAGTTTTCAGTTGGGGACTTTAAAAGATCCAAACTTACCGCCGATGGAGCTGGGGGTAACCACCAATCGAATAAAAAAAGAAGGGGAACCAACATCTTAATTGTCTTTAGAAGGGGGATCAACTTCTTCGCTGGCAGAGGAAGCAGGAGCAGGTGGAGACGAGGGGACTTGAGCAGCAGGAGCCTCACCTTCGAGTGAAGAGAGATTCTGACCTTGTTGAGCTTTCTCCATGGCTTCTTTGATTTTAGCTACTTCAGCGTTAAGGTCGAAACCCTCTTGACTTATTTTCGTCAATGTGTCAAGGCAAGAATTAATATACGCCCAACTGACATAGAAAACTGCCACCTCATCAAGAGCTTGGTAATCATTCTGCCATATCATAATCTCAGGTCTCAGCCTGTCCCTCTTAGCCTCAATAGCATCTTTGGCGACCCTTAAAGGTGCAATAGACCTTTCCAAGAATTGAATTTTGTCCAAGGCATTGTGAATATCCTCTTAGGTCTGGTTCAAAGACTGCACAAGCTCGCCTGAATACTCTTCTTTCTGCTCCAGCAAGGCTTTTAAACTCCTAGCTTCTTCTGAGGCACGGGACAACTGCTCGGAAAATGAAGACTCAAGAATGCTCTTGTCTTAGTCCGCCTGGTTAGAAGAAGCCTTCTCCACTGCCAACTTTGCTTCCATGACTCTCATCTGTCGCTCCAAGGTAAATTTTTCTTCCTCTAAGGCCTCCATGTCGAGCCTTAAGCATTCATATTGCCCCTTCCAGTTATCAACATCAGCACGCCACTCTTTTATTTCTTGCTCCGTGTTAGAAACCCTCTTCATGAGCTCTATGCCTATAAGATTGATCCACAAAAAGGAATCAGTTAAATACGACAATTAATGTACGAGCATGAAATGCAAAAGAATATACTTTACCTTCAAAGATGTATGCACGACCTCATTAGCCCAGGTAAGAGGACTGTGGCTCTCCAGTTTGGTCTTCTCCGTTGGGCCTATCAAGGGCTTCAGCCACACCTCAGGCTGCCGGATTTCTTGAAAAGACTTCCACCAGCTGGAACCTCTACTAAAACTTGTCGCATCTCCCTGCTGGAAAACCTTACTTCTCTGACAAAAGTAGGCAGAGATGTAGAAGCCATGGGCACAGAAGTTCGAGGAGTTGAGAAAGCCACGGGCAAAGTAGTAACGGGAGAAGTAATAGCCAAGGGAGCGGAGGAGGTAATAGAAGCAGATGAAGGAACTTCTCTAAAAGAAGGAGGAAGAACGACCAAGAGAGTTTCATTAACATCAAGGCTGAAGCCTTCACGAAACAGATGATCCACAGAATCATGCGCATGAGAGAGAGAAGCATCCTCAGAGGAAGAAGGTATAAAATCAGGCACGAAAGACACTGCCACGGGTGTAGACTCATCGTCTAAAATCATCCTCCTTCTACGTGACCTGTGCACCAAGGTGTCCTCCTCTTCTTCTTCTTCTTCTAAGGTACTAGACCCACCAACCTTCCTCTTCGAAGAAGAAGAACCAGCAATAATTTCCTGGGCCTGAGCCAGGGACATTTTGGAAACAGACACAACAGACACTCCACGGATAGGAAACCCTATAAAAAATAAAGGGTTAAAATGAGAAAGAGATTCGATCAAGGAAAGAAACGAAAACAAAAGCATCACTTACCGTGAGTTTTCTCTTTCCAACCGTACTTCCCGGAGAAGTAGTTCCAAGACCTTTCTTCCAACGGAACAACCGACAATAACTTTTCTACCCAACCACGGATACCAGAGACATTCTCAACAGTACCCATGAGTGCTGAAAGAAGAAAAAAATAGCTACGGTATTAATAAAACACTTAAAGCAAAAAGGAAGAATAACAAATGTGAGCTAAAATGTACTCACGTGCATGATTCCACTTCTCGGGGAAGGGAAGATTTTCTTCACCTACTAAACCAGTAGTGGGCGTAAAAACGTACCGAAGGTACCAACCTCTATCCTTGTTGTCTTCAGGGGTTACCAGCACTCTTTTACTCCTGGCAGCCAGAGTAAAAATCCCTTGACGAAATAAGGCAAGAGAATAAAGATGAATTAGATGATTAAAGGTAAAAGGAACCGAGGTTAAAGTAGCTAAACACCTGACACATGCAACAACCCGCCACACAAGAGGACCAACTTGTCCTAAGCAAATTTTGAAGAAACGACAGAATTCGATGATGACTGGATCAATAGGAGGTTTAAACCCTAATTAAAAGGGTAGGTATAGACGTAAGAATACCCCATCTTGTAAGACGTTATTCTTTGGTTCTCATTTGGAACGATAATAGGAAAATCAGACTTCTAAGAACATTCCCTGCGAACAAGGGGAACTAAACCTTCAGTAATAAGGGTAGGGTATCTATCAACACTATCAAGGGATAACGACTCATCAACAAGGACCTAACAATCCCTAGTGAAGGTAAACTCAACAGGAATGCTTTCATCCTCTCGTGGTTCGCGTAAGGGTTCATGATGTTCTCTACCCCTAGACGAAGATTTGAAAGCCCTAACTCTTGGAGAAACTAAAGACCTAGCAAAAGGAGGGGAAGTAATCTGGGAAGAAGAAGAGCCTCTTAAAGGAGTAGATCCTAAACTCCTCAGTCTACCACCTCTCCGGCTCCGCGTCGAAGAAGAAGAAGGGGTCAAATCATCCATATTTATCACTCCTTTAGTTTGGTTCGATGAAGACATATTTACGAAGACGAGAAAAAAACTCTTTACAAACAAAGAAGACAAGTTAGAAGTGTTTCGTGAAAGTAAAGAAAAGAAAAGAGGTATTTATACTTGAAGACAACCGTCAAACATGGGAAAAACAATGATGAGAAAGTCATAATTGAAGGTGTCACTTCGTGACTGATGCAGCTGTAAAAAGCCCTAAAAGGTGCCGAGTAACTGCACAACCAATCCAGAGGGAACACGTGGCTTGAGTATTAGATGGAAGTGACAAGCGACGCCTATGTTCAGAGAATGATACAATGTTTCGAGGTGAAACAATAGCAAAATATTCCCGCCATAAATGCGTATCCACTTACCAAATATTAATCGATAAATAAATGTTAAGTGGGGGGACTATATGTATTGGTAAAAAAAGAGTTTCACACGTATGATAATTCTTGATGACTCAGCCAGTTATGTGGACCAAGGAAAACATGACAGTTGTACATGATTCTATAAAGAGGTGCGAAGCAAAGAGACATGACTCAATAAACCTACGGAATAATCAGCTACGAGAAACTCAACCTGATTGAGACAAGGAAGAGACACGGTCAGAATGAATCCGGACAAAGCTACGGGCAGATTTAATGACCCTCAATTAATGACTCACGCGTTACACAACCTTCATGCAACAATTACGGTCATTCTATGTAACGTCTCATTAATTTAATAATTAGTCATTAATGAGCGATCATTGTAAGAGGTAGACATTGTATTAAGAAATTCCCTATATAAGGGAATAAAATATAACTTGTAAGGGCATCTGAACTACGAATACAATACATTTTACTTTTCTGTGCATCATATTATTGTCTATTTACTTACTCCTTTTTATTTATTATTTCCTGGATTATCAGACACCCGTGTTCATCCTTAAAATAACTTTGGTCAAAGGATCTAATTCTTTGGTTAAACATATTCTTTCCTTATGTGCGATTCCTAATTGGTACTACTTTCCTAAATTATCTTGCTAGACTGATTTATGTGCTTTGATTACTAGAACCAACCTATAAGTGATCTCTGGATTTACTACTTACCTTATTTAGCCTCAATCTTGCCTACTGATTTATTCCGTAAAAGATTCTCCTTAATTAGTTACACTTACTGTTAATTGACTCGTGTTAACCCTAATTGATTGATTTTGAATACCTTACCTTATTTGGTTTTACTCTACTATATGCTATAAAAACCTTTCACTATTTTGATTTTAACACACAAGATCACGCTTGCAGACTTACACTCAAACTTACAACTCTCACACTTTCTTCACTTCAGAACTTAAAAAGCTCTCTATTTTTCCTCAAAAAACTCTCTTTGTTCTACTACTCTGGTTTCTGCATTGTTTAGACCGCTGGAACCCAAGGCTAAACTCTTTGGATCCAAATTGTCATTACATTCTTGTTTACTTTCTTCCTAACTGGTATGTGTTAACTTCTGTTAACCTATTTCCATTCTATATGTTATGTGATTAGTTTATTTCAACCTCAACCTGCTTCTGTTTGACACATGATTCTTGTTTGTTTCTTTCTCAACTGCTATATCTTAATTCTTGTTATCTTGTTGTGTTCTGCATGTTTATTTCAACCTTAGCAGGCTTCTGCCTAATCTATGATGCAGGTTTACCTCTCTCTGAAACTGGTATGCTCTAGTTCCTACTACCCTATTCTGTTTTATGTGTTTGTTTGGTTAGTTATTTCAAACTTCATCATGTTTTCTATTTAATACATGCCTATATGATTTCACTTAGTGACAAAGCTAATTAGGTTATCTTTAATAATGTGAAACTCTATATAATCAGTTGTATGTTCCCTGCCCTGCAAGCATGTGTAGCCAATTATGTCTGTTAATTTGAGTTCCCATTTCTCTTTGTGAATCACTTTGAATACTGGTATGAGTACTTAGTTGACAGAGTATTAATCTGTTTAGACCATGTGCTCTGTTTATTTCCTGGCCCAGCTCTGTTTGCTACCATGTAGTCTGAACTTATTTGCTTCTAAAAATCAAACTGTTTTCCTAAAACTGTCCCCTACCCTTCATATACTATTTTCAAATTGCTACTCTTCATATACTATGTAGTCATGTATATAGGATTCTATTTGTTTGAGCTAGTAAACTTTCCTGGAAATTTGCTTTAAAAATTCTGCCTCAACGTGATTAATAGATATCATGCCTATAGGAAATAAAAAATTTGTTTCAACTTAGATACCATGCCTACAGGAACAAAAGGAATCAGTTTCAAAACCTAGAAATCATGTCTATAGGATTTAAACTAATAGATACCATGCCTATAGGGTAAATCAGTTATAAGTTTAGAAATCATTCTTGTAATCAGTTTCAACACTTAGAAATCATGCCTATAGGAGTTAACTAATTATGCAAAAGTAGAAAGCATGCCTATAGGATCTAAAGAGATAAAAACATGTCTGTTAAAATCAGTAACTCATTGTTATAGGTCTATAATTAACAGTTTTAGATACCATGCCCATAAGATTCTGTTCTGGTTATCACTTAGGCAAACTTGTAGGTTTATTAAGAATTCTGGGCCTAAAATTGTGATCTCTTGCTGCTTGAAATTTACCCAGATTCATAACTTAATCAAAATCAGTAGGCAAATTGATAGGTCCCGATGCTCTCCTTAAACAAACTGCTTCTCTACATTCTGTTTCTGCTCATCTAGATATCCAGCCTATAGGATCCTAAATTAATGAAATTTGTTGATTGAACTGCGTGCATTTGTTGACTATTTATGGAGGTTAATGATCACGCTCAACTATGTCTAATAAAAGACTAAGCAGGCATTGCAAATATAATCCGGGGTTTATGCCCAGAGTCGATCCCACAGGGACTTAACGTATCAAGCAAGCTGTCAGAATACTAAACT
>ML346753.1:0-47132 GCA_005239505.1 Nicotiana paniculata | reverse complement strand
TTGGGACAAAAGCAATAGGAGAAATGAGGAGAAAGGCTATAGTTTGTCTATAAACTACAAAAACTCTAGGGCTCATTCCTTGTACAAGAGAAGCTCTACTAAATAGAGTAACAGCAGCATACATAAATTGCAAAGCAATCATAACAAATGTAGGTTTGTAAGTTTCAAACCCCATTTTTGTTTTTTTGCAAAAAATATAAAAGGTAGTAGTAAACAAAGACCTATGAAAATTAGCTATGAACTTTGCTTGATTTATAAGCAAAAAATATAGAGAATAAAATATATAATATAGTAGTAATATTTTAATACAACTGTATATTATATGTCATGATATAATGCCAACCAAGCAGCTACTAGGGAAGATGAAAAAACAAAGTAACATGATGTGGATCCATGAAGTTTCCAGCAATTAGTTAGATATATGATGTTTTTGGTAGGTTTTATTGGAAATTACATAGTTTCTCTTATTGGCCACCTTAAGCCAATGAATGTGTTGTATGCATATAGTGCGACGACGGTGTACGCAAGATTTTATGTAAGTAGTGTCAGCTTATTGTCGCAGTTTGTTTTGATTTGACTCTAAAATTATATCGGTTTAGAGGCTTGACAATTGATGTCTCAAATTGATATTTAATTTATTTGTATTATTTTCGAGCGGATTCAAACCTATATATGCATATATATATATATATATATATATATATATATATATATATATATATATATATATATATATATATATATATATATATATATATATATATATATATATATATATATATATATATATTTTGTTTTTGAAAAATAGTTGCACATAAGGAAAATATTTTGCAAAATGGTGAAGGATAGACACCCTTTAGACTGCCGCTGTGGCGCCACATCATGCAAAAATATAGATTTACCATAAACTATGCAGAATAAATAAAATCAAGATATTGTTGTTAGAATAATTTAAACTATTTTCCTTTTTTTACACATATTTAATTTTTGACTTATAATTATTTGTACTTGATAGAGAAAGATATAGTCTGTGCATGTAACATTAAAAATTATGAACATTTCTGTTACTCTTTGCCACAAACATAAAAGAATGTTTTGCAAATTACAACAATAACAATTACGTTAGGGCTCCAAATAAGTTTGTATCGGCTATATAAATTTTCACTAATCATATAATCTACTGCCTTTTTTTCTTTTTAATAGAAATAAAAAAATAGGGAAAAAAATAAAAAGTTTTAGAAATTCTCTCTGTATTTTTTATTGATATAAAAATATTTAATTGAGCTAAAAGATTTCTAAAAAGCATAAGATCTAAAGAGTGAGGAAGATTATGGTAAGCTGACAGCCAATTTGAAGTGAGTCCTCACAATGTTTTGCAATATATTAAGAGAAATTTTTAGCAAAACAGAATACAAAATTTTCTTGGATTTCTTGTGCTTGGATTTCCTTTCTAAAATAATTTTTGAAAACGCTATTGCACTATAATTTGTACTTTCGTTGATATTACTACATTTTTATTGATAATGCGTTAAAATACCGAAATGTTTTCGTCATATTTATATCCTTTTTTTCTTTTTCTTTGTGATGTTAAAAATCATAACCTCTACACTCACGCACAAAAACAAGAAAATGAAAAAAATAAGGAAATTTAACAACTAGCTAGTTTTTTATAATGAAAGATGTAACATCTATAAACTGATAGTGTATACTATTTATATTATATCTACTAGGTAATCTAGTAAATTAATTCGGTCGTTGTAGTTGAACTCGAAAGCAATTATGAAATCCAAATCGGAGGGATCTTTACCCAGAGTAGTAGATCATAAACCTAAAAAGGCGAAACAGATCCATTCAGGAACAATAAGATACATAAGTGAAGAAAGTCATCTTCCCTTTATAACATGTAAAATATATTTCAAGGAAAATAATAACAGTTTACTTTTATATAAAAAATATTTTTTGTCATACCATATACTCCAAAATATAAGCATTTATAAGAAGTGATAATGCTATAATATGTGACGTACAAATTCTTTGTACTATTAATATATATACAAATATTAATTAAATTCAACGAAGGTGGCTCTGATGAGTAGCTGACTCAGAAGATTTGGAATTAGCAGTTAACATATCAAAGATGATACTGAGAACAGCATTCATTTTTTGTCACTGAATGTGACTATGTTTCTTCTTTTAAAATAAATTAATGTAAATTTATATATCAAATTAATATACTGTCCCATGTTCAATTTTATCATGTAAGTTGGTTCAAACTTTGAAAACATAAGACTTCCATGTGGACTACGCAAGTTATAATCATATGGGATGATGCACAATGGCTACTACAACTTAATTGATTTTAATTATTACTACAATACTATTATCTTTGCATCTAATGTTCTTAGAGAGACAAATAGGGAGAGATAGTAGGGTTCATCGTGAAGAGCACCGCACATCGCGTGGCGTTTGATGTGCCTTTGGACGTGGTCCTTGAAAATTCAAAGGATCGAGTATCGTTCACGCCGATCATATTCGGCTGGATAAGGTCTTTAAGGTGAACAACCTCTCGATTAATGCTCGGAAAAAGAATTGACTTTGAGGGCTAGGCACGGGGATCCAGTCCCAAACCGGTCGGATGTTGGTGAACTCCTCGAGCTTCTCCCGCAACGAAATTAAATTTCCGTGTGCCGGTCGGAGGGTGAACTTGGAATCGTTCCATTGGGGGGCCTTCCTCGAGCGTCAAGCAACTAACTCAAAACCGGTACGGGCAAGGGGAATTCGACTATTTAATTAGGGAGAAGGGCGAAAAAATAGTAATAATGTAAAGAAATTTTACATATCCGGTTAAGTTCACCCTCTTTAGACATATCAAACCTGTTATGGTAACTTGAAAAATAATGTAACTTACGGTAGCCGATTAAATTGTTGTCGGTGTATATAATTTAAACGTAAAATTATAAAGTATGAGTAACTTTCAGTTTTTTTAAGTGTGAAATCCATTATAGAAGATTAGAATTAATTAATACATAAGCTTTTAAAAGTGGATATATAAGAGGTTTTCTCTTTGTTTACTTCTAACAGAATTGTTTGTTATTATTCTTACTATATGTTATACGTCGGTATATCAACTTCCAACATGTTATAAAGAGAGGTGGTACATTGAGTTTACGATGAAAATTCAAGTAATTGAACATTAAAAAACAAAGTATAAGATATTCATATAGATTAAGTATAACACAGAGTTTAATAAATACACGATTCATGTCTTCACGAATATGATTATCACTAAATCATATTTGATTAATATACATTCTCACATTAATTTATCGCATAATTAGGATAAATTAATACAATTTGGAGTAAACACCCGCAAGTAAGTTTTTGTTGAGTGAGTCTACTTAACGAATTGATAGGACGCAAAGATCTATTAATCAATATGAATTGAATTTCGAGAGTGGATGGTTGATCTCCGCCTCCTTGTAAATCAATATTAAATCCAAAAAGGGAAAAGAAGATTATGGGGAAAAAATGGGAGGAATAGTTCGAGAGTATATGCCCTGCTTAAAACTCTGAATAATTTCAAACATTAAAGAAATACTACTGTCAAGATGCTGTTGGCCAGTGGATTGTTAAGGTTATATCCAAGAAATTACTATACTTTTTATATCAAAATTGGCATCTTTTATGTGGCGAAAAGTCATTCGCAACACCTTTTTCTAATATATAACAATTAATATAATTGTCTTTGACAATAATACAATGTGATATTATTAGTTATGTAGATTCATGTCTTGTAATTGTTCCTTTAAATAATTGTTCTATCTCTTTGGAGGAATCTCAAAGGAAAACTATTGTTGTAATTTAGATCGTGAGAAAAGCATATAGAATAGAACATTCTTTTTGTTAGAGGATATGTATGTCCTTTCTCGTTATTTAATTTTTTTAAATTGTTTGGACTAATTTTTTCGAGATAAAGGTCTAATAGAATTGAACTTTTTTAGTACATTGCCTTTCATTACTAATTTGTCGTTTTATAACACGAAGTTACCTATGTTCTCTACTACTAATAAGGGCAGAGATGTTAACTTTTGCTATTAGTAAGCACTCCCTTAGTTTTGATCTAATGAGCTTTTTACGTTGAGTTATATAACCGGCGGGTTCGCCTAGTTGCCTAGTAAAGAACGAGCTGGTCGGAAAGAGCTGGAGATCGTGAAAAATATTTTCCCAGAAGGAGGCAGGCGACTGAGAAGCTTTCTACCTATACTTAAGGTTTTAAATTACAGAAAAGGGTCACATAACTAACCTTCGTTTCAGTTTTTAGTATAAACGAAAAATCTTAATTTTGGGATAATTTAGGTTATTTGTGTTCCGATAAATCGAACTGATAAACTAAAATTTTGAATGCATTAGTTAATTCTTCAATAGCAACCCTTTAGAGTGACTACCAAGCTTTGTTTTTACTTTCTAAAGCCGTCAATATAGACTTTAGTTGGGCTATAGACCAACCCATTATGGTTGGTTAAGGTTTATTTTAGCCTATTTAAAACTGAGACTTCTTAACCCAAACCCGAACCAGTCTGTTAGCTCATGGGCTAGGTCGAGTCCGGCCACATAAAATTAAAAAAAAAAAAAGAATTCTTCATTTATTTGATTTCCTATCAGGAGTTTGGCATCAGCAGCAACGCTTCAATTAGCCCGAATTCGCACCACGTAAGGCTTATTAAGAATAAGCACTTCTTAATAGGATTTGTTTCATCTCGATAACTTAGGAGGGAGGGATCCTATCCATCCCACCACCATCGTGGGTAGTTCAGTTGTTTTTAGATTTGTCTAAAAACACAAAATCAAAGGCAAGTAAAAAAGGGGATTCAGGGTAGCTTTAATAACTAAAAAGAAAATGCATGCCAAAGTAATACAGAGCATTCAGATTTTTTATAATAAATTCAGAAAAAGAAATTGAATACCCCAATGTCAATGAATAAAAAAATATACATTTAGCTACCTTCAATCGGTCAATACAAATAAAAATACACTGAAAAAGAACTTCAAAAGTACTAGCCTACTAGGTATATACTAAAAACTATTCCCTGACTTGTTAAAAAAACATAGAACCGAAAACTAAAATTTATTACTATATAATATGGGTAATAAGTATAATTACTCCCCCAAATAGGAGGTCATAGGTTCGAAATCCCTACATGCTTTCTCCGTCAAGCTTGTCGCACGTGTCTAATGTGATTTATGCCACGATCCATAATTTACATGTCGTGATCGTGCCTATCTCAATACTAGGCAAGTCGATAACCTCAATAAAACACTATAATTTTTTAAGCTTAAAAGCATGACATTTAAATTTAATAGAAAATCCCACAAATACAGCTATAAGTGCACTCCCAAAATCCAGTGTCACTGCGTACATGAGCATCCGAATGATAACATAGTCTGACTGATAAATCACTGTCTGAAATTTTAGAACAGTACAAATAACTGAAAGGAAAGAGAGTCAAGGTCTGTGGACGCCAAGCAGCTACCTCGATAATCTCCAACAGATAAAACTCTGAAATCTACCAGCCGCCTTATCCGGAAGTACCTGGATCTGCACACGAAGTGTAGAGTGTGGTATGAGTACAACCGACCACATGTACTCAATAAGTAACAAGTCTAACTTTTGGGCTGAAACTGGTGACGAGCTCAACAGGTACAGTCCAATATAGAAACAACAGTATAAAATGTAGGCATGCTTTCAAGTTCAACAGTTAAACTCAGTACAAGTAAAATAGATCAATTCTGAATGATATGAGGAATATGACATCTCTATATCTACATGCCAATGTACATGCTGTATGTGATGCACCTCAGTGGAAACCTTGTGTACTCACACTCTCAAAATACTCAATCACTCAGTACAGTATATGGCCAATCCAGCTCACAGAAGATCCATCCAAATATAATACCAACTGGCTGTCAATCGGTCAGTACTGTGTAAGGCCAATCAAGCCCAGGGAAGATCCATCCCTCTATATAGTAATTAGGTAGGATCCGTTCCAAGGAAAATCCATCCCAAAGTATAAATGATTTGGGTAAGATCAATGCCCAGAGAAAATTCATCCCAAAGTATAAATGATTGGACAAGATCCATGCCCAGGGAAGATCCACCCCAAAGTATAAATGATTCGGGCAAGATCTATGCCCATAGAAGATCCATCCCTCAATATATAATCAATCGCGCTCACTGTGGGGGGTGCAGACTCTCGAGGGGCTCCTTCAGCCCAAGCGCTATAATAGCCAAATTCAGGCATAAATAAATAACACATACTGCGGTGTGTAGTCCGGTCTCATAAACATCACTCAAAATCTCCAGCCTCTCGGGCTCTCGATGACATGAAAATCAACCTGACATGATGATAAGATGTATCAATGAAGAAATAAGACCTCTGTGGGTCCCAAAAATATCGGCACGTAGCCTAAATATGATATTTAACACGGGTGACATCTCAATTCCCTCTAACACGTGGTGGATATGTGGATAACGACATGATTATTTGATTATGCAACTCCACAGAATCAATTAATTCACAATTTCTATGGTGCACGCCTGGACGCCCGTCACCTAGTATGTGTGTCACCTCCACACAATTCACATAACACTTAATTCAAGGATTTATACCCTTATAACCAAGTTCAAAACACGTTAACTCAATCCACGGGTAAGCCTTTTCCGCGATTATGCAACTCCAAATGGCTCGAATCCAGATGAATATTTCCTTGAAAATCCCTTGGCAAAATCGCTACAAACCGAGCGTTCTTGATTCAGCTCTTTAGTGATATTAAAACCTCCAACTACTCTTACAACTTCGATATACATCAACACAATTCAATTGGACCAATATTAGTAAAATTTTCAGGTTTTAGGTCATTTAGGCATTTTATCAAACACCTAGAGTGCATAAATTTCTACATCTCTTAACCATGGAATTAGTTCATCCAACTACCACCATTTACCAATAATTTATAACTTTCAATCATCACATGTGTGACCATTCATCTACACCCAACCAACAAAATTACATCAATTAATCACCTTTCAATCTCTACCATGGTTATGTATTTAAATTGGAAATTTATAGCTTCCAAATAAATACTACGACAAACAAATCAAGATACAGCTAGAATACACTATTCTTCAAGTGCATCAATGTTGCAGGGGTGTTGGTCAGCCCAAAAGACATCACGAGAAATTTATAGTGACCATAATATGTTCTAAATGTCGTCTTTAGAATATTTGAATCTCGAATTTTCAACTGGTAGTACCCATATCTCAAATCAATTTTGGATAACACCCTCACTCCTTGAAGCTGGTCAAATAAATCACCAATACGTGGCAAAGGATACTTGTTCTTGATTGTAACTTTATTCAACTGCCTATAGTCGATACATATCTGCATAATACCGTCTCTCATTTTCAAAAAATAGAACTGATGCACCCCAAGGCGACACACTAGGCTTAATAAACCCCTTACAAGAAGTTCCTGAAGTTGCTCTTTCAATTCTTTCAATTCAGCTGGTTCCATACGATACAGAGGAATTGAAATGGGCTGAGTGCCCGGCACCAAGTCAATACCAAAATCAATATCCCTGTCGGGTGGCATACCCGGCAGGTATGCAGGAAATACATCCAGAAAGTCTCACGCTATCGGTACAGAGTCAATAATAGGAATGTCTGCATCAACATCTCTCACAAAGGCCAAATATGACAAACACCCCTTTCGAACCATCCATTGGGCCTTCAAGTAAGAAATTACCCTGCTGGAAACATAATCTAGAGAACCTCTCTACTCGACCTTTGGCAATCTCGGTATCGCCAACGTCACGCGTTTTGCGTGACAGTCCAGAATAGCATGACATGGAGACAACCAATCTATACCCAAGATTACATCGAAATCAACCATATTAAGCAATAAGAGATCCACTCTAGTCTCCAGTCCCCAATAGTTACCACACACAACCGATACACACGATCCACAATAATAGTATCTACTATCAGTGTAGATACACGAACAGGTGAAACCGATGACTCATGGGGAATATCTAGATAACGAGCAAAATATGATGATACATACGAATATGTGGAACCAAAGTCGAATAATATAGAAGCTTCCCTGTGGAATACTGAGACAATACATGTGATTACTGCATCTGAAGCAACGACATTTGGCCTGGCAGGAATAACATAGAATCGGTCCTGACAGCCACTTGATCGACCTCCCCCTCTTGGGCAACCCCTAGCTAACTGAGCCCCACCCCAAGCTGGCTGGGCGGGTGGTGAGCAAGTGGTGCTAAAGTCGTAGTCCGACTCCTTCGCTAAGCTGAACCTCCCATAAGGCGGGGGCAATATCTCTTTATGTGACTCAAATCTCCACACTCAAAACAACCCTTCTCTGAAAATGTCGGCAAGTACTGAGGTGAACCTTGAGAACCAGAATAACTATCATAAGAACTAGGTACAGATGGACCCTGAACTGATGGTGCACGAGATGAACTCTGAGCTGGAAGTTCACTAAGAGAAGACTGACTCGGTCGAGCACTATATGAACCATGGCTAGCTGATGCGTCATGATAAGAAGGATGAGCCATCTGAGCGGGCCTATAAGATCAACCTTTGATGTGATAGGACTGTCCCCTAGAAGGAACACCATTGGAATTACCCAGACCACGAGACCTCTTCGCCTCCCTCTCCTCACGCTCCTGAGTACGGACCATTTCTATTCGTCGAGCACTGTCAACCACCTCGTCGAATTTAGCACCTGCTACATTTCCTAGAGTCATAACAAAATGGAACTAATGGTTAAGGCAATTTATAAACCTCCTGATCTTCTCCCTCTAAGGGTTCGGGAGCCTCTCGAAGATGAGTATATACGTCTCCGTACCAATTTGCAAGATACTACTAAACATGATCATGACTCGTAAGACCTCTGTAACCTAGGATCTACTACCAACTTGTCACGACCAAAAATTTACATGTCGTGATAGCGCCTATATAAATACTAGGCAAGACAATAACCTTAATAAAACACTATAGTCTTTTAATTTTGAAAGTATGATATTTAAATTTAATAGAAAATCCCAGAAATACAGATATAGATACCATAAAACTAGTATTCTGTCTGATTTCCTAATTTTCGTATGCTATAGCATACATCATCTACATGAGTTCGGATGACCAGACCCTGAACACCTAAAAATTTCGGCTATCAAAATTGACCTAAGGAATAGTATTCATTGTCTCGCCATGACCATTCCTCTTTTTGGCGTTTCAGGGCCATAAAATTGGAATTCCGCCCGATTTCTTGATTTTTGTGTGCTATAGCCCAAGAAATCTGCACGGGGCCAAGCGACCGAACCACGATCGCGTAAAATTTTTTCGGCCTATCAAAAATTAAATAAGGAAAAATAGTTATCGCCTGGCCATGACTATTCTTCAATTTATGGCGTTTTAGGGCCATAAAATTGAAATTTCGCCTGATATCCAAATTCTCGTGTGTTATGGGTCTGGGAGACAAGACTCGAATCGCCTAACATTTGTTGGCTAATTAAAAATGACCTAAGGAACAATAGTCATCGCATCTCCATGAAACTTGTTTTTTGGCATTTTAGGGCCATAAAACTGGAATTCCGCCCGATTCTCAAATATTCGTGTGCGATAGCCCCCGCCATATCTGCATGGGTCGGGCGACTTGACCCGGATAGCCTAGAATTTTGTCGGTCCATCACAAATGACCTAAGGATCAATAGGCATCGCCTCTCCATGATCGTTTCTCATTTTTTTTTGCATTTTAGGGCCATAAAACTAGAATTCTGTCCCATTCCAACATCTTCGTGTGCTATAGCCCTCGCCATTTGCATGGGTCTGGGCGACAGGACCCGTATCATTCAAAATTTTATCGTCCCATAAAAAATAACCTAAGGAATAATAGGCTTTGCCTCACCATGACCCTTTCTCCTTTTGGCATTTTAGGTCCATTAACTACAATACTGCCTGATTCACTAATTTTCGTGTGTTTTAGCCCCTGCCATCTGCATGGTGCCAGGGGACCTGAACCGATCGCCTAAAATTTTGTTGTCCCATACAAAATGACCTTAAGTACAATAGTCATCGCCTCTTCATGAGTGTTCCTATTTGTTTAGCGTTTTACGATCATAAAATTTGAACTCGGTTCGCCTTAAATGTTTTCAGCCCATAATAATGACCTATGGAACAATAACCGTCGACTCTCCATGACCGTTCACTTTTGGCATTTAAGGGCTATAAAATTGGAATTCCACCCGATATTTTCGTGTGCTATAGCTCACATCATCGGCATGGATCCATTGGAAGTGACCTAAGGAATAATAGTCATCGCCTCGCTATGGCTGACCCTTATTTTTTGGCATTTTAGGGCCAAAGAACTGGAATTCTGTGTGATTCCTTAATTTTCGTGTGTTATAACCCACGCCATCTGCATGGGTCCAGGCGACTGAACCCCGATCGCCTAAAATTTTGTTGACCTATCGAAAATGACCTAAGAAATAATAGTCATCACCTCTCCGTGACTTCTCCTTATGTTTTGGCATTTTAGGGCCATAAAACTGGAATTCCTCTCGATTCCTAGATTTTCGTGTGGTATAGACCACGCCATCAGCATGATTCCGGGTGACCGGACCCAAATCGCCTAATATTTTGCCGACCGATAAAAGTGACTATGAAATAATAGACATCGCCTCTCCATTATTGTTCCTCTTTTTTTGTCTTTTAAGGGCGATAAAACATGAATTCCACCTAATTCCTAGATCTTCATGTGCTATAACCTACGCCATCTACATGGGTTGGGGCAACCAGTCCTAGATCGCCTAAAAATATTTTGGCCCGTAAAAAATGACCTAAGTAATTATAGTCATTGCCTCACCATTACCGTTTCTCATTTGTTTGCATTTTAGGGCCATAAAACTGGACTTCCACCAATTCGTAGACTTTCGTTTGCTATAGCATACGCCATCTGCATGGGTCAAGGTGAACAAACCCCGATCACCTAAAATTTTTCCGACCCGTAAAAATTGACCTGAGGAAAAATAATCATTGTCTCTCTATAATCGTTCATATTTATTGGCATTTTAAGGCCATAAAAATTGGAATTTCGCTCGATTCTCGTATTTTCATGCGCTATAGTTCACATGATCTGCATGGGTCCGGGCAACCAGACCTCGATCACCTAAAAATTTGCCCAGACCATCAAAAATGACATGAGAAATAATGGTCATTTTATATGATTGTTCCTCATTTTTGGCGTTTTAGGGCCATAAAACAGGAATTCCGACTAATTGTCTTATTTTCATGTGCTATAGCCCACGCCATCTACACGGGATGGGGCGACCGAACCACGATCTCCTAAAATTTTGCTGGCCATAAAAAACTACCTAAGTATATATAGTCATTGGATCTCTATGACCGTTCTTTATTTTTTGATGATTTAGGGCCATAATTTTGCCCGATTCCCGAAGTTTCGTGTGCGCTAGCGCACGCCATCTGCATGGGTCCGACGCCGGTCCTGAATCGCCAAAATTTTTATTGGCCCATAAATAACGACCTAAAATACAATAGCCATCACCTCGTCATGACTGTTACTCATATTTTGGCGTTTAGGGACATAAAATTAGAATTCTGCCCGGTTCCTGGATTTTCGTGTGCTATAGCCTACTTCATCTGACCGAACCCTTATCGCCTATAATTTTGCCTTACATCAAATACGATCTAAGGAATAATAGTTATCACCTCGCCCTGACTACTCCTCTTTTTAAAGGCTATACAATAGGAATTCCACCAGATTCTCAGATTTTCGTGCCCTATAACCTATACAATCTGCATGGGGTCGTGCGATCAGACCTAGATCACCTAAAAAAATTTGGCCAATAAAAATGACCTAACGAAAAATATTCATCACCTCTCCATGATCGTTCCGCATTTTTGGCATTTGAAAATTAGAATTCCACCAGATTCTTAGATTTTCGTGTGCTATAGCTCACGTCATCTGCATGGATCCGGGAGATGAACCCTAATCACCTAAAAAATTTTCGACCCATTGGAAATAACCTAAGGAGTAATATTCATTTCCTCTCCATGGACGCCCCTTATTTTTTGGCGTATTAGGGCCATAAAACTTGATTTCAGCCCGATACCCTGATTTTCATGTGTTATTACCTATGCCATTTGCAGGGGTCCTGGGGACTAGATCCAAATTGCCTCAAATTTTGCCGGCCAATAAAAATGACCTAATGAATAGTATTCATCACTTCTCCATGAGCGTTCCTCTGGTTTTAGCGTTATACGACATAAAACTGGAATTTTGCCTGATTCCTAAAATTTCTTGTCCTATAGCCCACACCATCTGCATGGGTCTAGTCAACCGGAGCCAGATTGTGTAAAATTTTGTCAGCCCATATAAAAAGACTTCAGGAAATATGGTCATCACCTCGCCATGAACATTCCTCATTTTTGGTATTTTAGGCCATAAAACTGAAATTTTTCCTGATTACTAGATTTTTGTGTGTTATAGCCCATGTCATCCTCATAGGTCCGGGCGACTAACCCCGATCACTAAAAAGTTTTTCGAATCATACAATACAACTTAAGGATCAAGTTTCATCACATCTCCATGACCGTTCCTCATATTTTAGCGTTTTAGGGCCATAAAACTGGAATTCCACCTGATTCCCTGATTATCATGTGTTATAGCATACGCCATCTGCATGGTTCAGGCGACCGCACCCAGACTGTCTAAAATTTTGTCGGCCCACTAAAAATGACCTAAGAAACAATAGTCATCGCCTCGCCATGAACGTTCCTCATTTTTTGGTGTTTTAGGGCCACAAAGCTAGAATTCTATCCGATTCTTAGGTTTTCATATCCTATAGCCCATGCAATCTGCATAGGACTGGGCGAACATACCATGATCGCCTAAAATTTTGTCGACCCATCAAAAATGATCTAAGGATTAATTGTCATTGCTTCTCCATACTGTCCCTCATTTTCTGGCATATTAGGGCCATAAACTAGATTTTCGCATGATTCCTAGATTTTTGTGTGTTATAGCCCTCCCATCTGAATGGTTCCGGGCTACCGGACCCTGATCACCTAAAAATATTTTGGCCCATAAAAATAACCTAAGGAATAATAATCTTTGCATTTCTATGATCGTTTCTCATTTCTTTGGAATTTTAAGGTCATAAAACAAGAATTCTACCCGATTCTCAAACTTTTGTGTGCTACTATGCCATTTTCCTGGGTCCGGGCGACCAGACCGGTATTGTCTAATTTTTTTCCGGCCCATAAGAAATTACCTAAGAAATAATAGCCACCACCTCGCCATGATCGTTCCATATTTTTTGGCAATTTAGGGCCACAAAACTAGAATTCTGCCTGATTCCTACATTTTCGTGTGCTATAGCCAGCTCCATCTGCATGGGTTCGGGCGACCGGACCCGAATCATCTAAAAAATTTTCAGATCAAAAAACGACCTATATTCATCGACTCACCATGGTCATTCCTAGTTTTTTGGAATCTTAGGGCCATTAAACTATAATTTCGCCGGATTTCAAAATTTTCGTGTGTTATAGCCCTCGCAATTTGCATGAGTCTTGGCAGCCGAACCCTTATCCCCTAAAATTTTATCGGCCCATAAAAAATGACCTAAAAACCATAGTCACCATCTTTCCATTACCGTTCCTCCTTTTTTGGTGTTTTAGGACCATAAAACTGATATTGTGTCAGATTTCCAAAATTTCGTGTGCTATAGCTGCGCCATCTACATGGGTTCGGGCGACAAGACCCAGATCGCCTAAATTTTTTTGGCCTATCTAAAATGACCTAATGAATAATAGTCATCACCTCACCATGACTGCTCCTCCTTTTTTGGTGTTTTTGGGCCATAAAATTGGAATTTTGTTAGATTTCCAGTTTTTCGAGTCGTATACAGGACCCGGATCACATAACATATTGTCGGCCCGTCAAAAATGACATAAGTAACAATATTCATCGCCTCTCCATGGTCGTTCCTCATATTTTGGCATTTTAGGGTCTTAATACTGGAATTATTCCTGATTCCCAAATTTTCGTGTGCGCCCATGCCATCTGAATAGGTTCGAGTGATCAGACCTAGATCGCCTAATCTTTTGCAGTCAAATAAACGATGACCTAAGGAACAATGTTCATCGCCTCTCCATGACTGCTCCTCATATTTTGGCGTTTTAGAGCCATCAAACTAGAATTCCGCCTGATTCCCTGATTATCGTGTGCTATACCACACGCTATCTGCATGGTTCGGGCGATCGGACCCAGATTGTCTAAAATTTTGTCGGCCCATAAAAACGACCTAAGAAACAATAGGCATCGCCTCGCGATGACTGTTCCTCATTCTTATAGCCCATGCAATCTGCATGGGTCCGGACGAACATACCTTAATCGCCTACCCATCAAAATTGACCTAAGAATCAATTTCCATCACTTCTCCATGATCGTTCCTCATTTTTTGGCATATTAGAGCCAAAAAATTAGATTTCACCTGATTCCCAGATTTTCATGTGCTATAGCCCTCCCATCTGCATGGTTCCGGGCTATCGGACCTTGATCGCCTAAAATATTGTTTGCCAATAAAAAAACCTAAGGAATAATAATCTCCGCCTTTCTATGATCTTTTCTCATTTCTTTGGCATTTTAAGGTCCTAAAACAGTAAATCTTCTCGATTCTCGAATTGTTGTGTGCTACTACGCCATTTGCCTGGGTCCGGGCGACCGAACCGTTATTGCCTAATTTTTTGCCGGACCATAATAAATGACCTACGAAACAATAGTCACCATATTTCCATGATCGTTCCTTATTTTTTGGCATTTTAGGGCCATAAAACTAGAATTCTGCCGGATTCTCAGATTTTCGTGTGCATGGGTTCGGGCGTCAGGACCCGAATCACCTAAGATTTTGTCTGACCATCAAAAATGACCTATGAAACAATATTCATCGACTAAACATGGTCATTCCTAGTTTTTTGGCATTTTAGGGCCATTAAACTAGAATTTCGCCTGATTTTGTGTGCTATAGCCCTCTCCATTTGCATGGGTACAGGCAACCAAACCTGCATCGCTAAAATTTTGTTGGCCCATAAAAAATGACCTAAGAAAACATATTCACCACCTTTCCATTACCCCTCCTCCTTTTTAGTGTTTTAGGACCATAAAACTAGAATTGTTCCCGATTTCCAAATTTTCGTGTGTTATTAGATGGGTTTGGGCGACAAGACCCAGATCGCCTAAAATTTTGTCAGGCTAACTAAAATGACCAATGAATAATAGTAATCGCCTCGCCATGAATGCTCCTCCTTTGGTGTTTTTGGGCCATGAAATTGGAATTTTATTAGATTCCCAGATTTTCGAGTCTTATACAGAACCCAGATCGCATAACTTCTTATCGGCCCGTCAAAAACGACATAAGGAACAATACTCATCGCCTATCCATAGGCGTTCCTAATTTTTTGGCATTTTGAGGGTCTTAATACTTGAATGATGCCCGATTCCCAAATTTTTTTGTGTTATAGTCCACGCCATCTGAATGGGTTCAAGCGACCTGACTCGGATCCCCTAAAAATTTTCCACCCAATAAACAATGAACTAAGGAACAATATTCATCGCCTCTCCATGAACGTTCCTCATCTTTTGGCGTTTTTGAGCCATAAAATTGGAATTCCGCCTGATTATCGTTTGCTATAGCACACAGCATCTGCATGGATCAGGGTGACCAAACCCGAATCACCTAAATTATTGCCAGCTTATAAAAAAGACCTAAGGAACAAGAGTCTTCGTTGTGCCGTGACCGTTCTTCATTTTTTGGCATTTTAGTTCCACAAAACAGTAATTTTGACCAATTTCTGAGTTTTTGTGTGTTATAGCCCACTCCATCTGTATGTGCCCAAGAGACTGCACCCACATTGCCCAAAATTTTGCCGGTCAATCAAAAATGACCTAAGGAACAATAGCCATCACCACTCTATGACAACTCCTCTTTTTTTGTATTTTAGGGACATAAAACTTGAATTCCTGATTCCTAGAATTTCGTGTGCCATAGCCCACGCCACCTGCCTGCCCAGACCCATATCGCTAATAATTTGTCGACCCATAAAAATGACCAAAGGAACAATAGTCATTGCCACTCCATGATTGTTTCTTATTTTTTGACATTTTACGACCATAAATTGGAATTCTGTCGGATTCAAAGATTTTTGGATGTTATATAGCCCGTGCCATCTACATGTGTTCGAACGAACGGACCCCGGTCCTCGATTGCCTAAAATTTTCCGGCCCGTCAAAACAACCTAAGGAATAATAGTCATCGCCTCACCATGACTGTTCCTCTTTTTTGGTGTTCAGGGCCATAAACTTGGAATTTCGCCTGATTCCCTAATTTTCGTGTGTTATAATTCATGCCATCAACATGGTACTAGGGGACCCTTCCCGTTCGCCTAAAATTTTGACAAAATAACCTAAGGTACAATAGTCATCGGCTTTCCATGAGTGTTCCTATTTCTTTTTAGCTTATTACGATCATACAATTGGAATTCTTCACGATTCTCAGATTTTCATGTATTATAGCCCACGCCATCTGCATGGGTCGAAGAAATCGGACTCGGATCGAACTTAAGTTATTTTGGCCCATAAAAATGACCTAAGGAACAATAACAATCGTCTCGCCATGAATGTTCGCTTTTGGCATTTAAGGGCTATAAAACAGGAATTCCACCTGATTCCCAGATTTTTGTGTCCTTATTAAGGGCTATAAATAGGTGAGGAGTAATAGTTATCATCTCTCCATGAGCTCTCCTCATTTTTTGTCATTTTAGACGATAAACCTGCAATTCCACCCAATTCCCAAATTTTCGTGTCCATAGCCAACGCCATTTGTATGGGTTTTGGTGATCAAACCCGGATTGTCCAAAATATTTCCGGCCCATCAAAAATGACGTCAGGAATAATAGTCATCTTCTTTCCATGACCGATCATATTTGTTTGGCATTTTAAGGCCATAAAATTGTATTTCGCCTGATACCCTAATTTTCATGTGTTGTAGTCCACGCCATCTGCATGGGTCCGGGCGAACAAATCGGAATCGCCTAAAGTTTTGTCGGCCTATCACAAATGACCTCAACAACAATATCCATCGCCTCTCCAAGACTGTTCCTTGTTTTTTGGCGTTTTAGGGCCACAAAACTTGAATTCTACCTGATTTCTCTATTTTTGTGTGCTATAGCCCACGTCATCTGCATGTGTCCGGCGACCAGAAACTGATCGCCAATAACTATGCGGACCCATAAAAATGACCTAATGAATAACAATCATCGCCTCACCATGACTGTTCCTTATTTTTTGACATTTTAGGGCCATAAAAAAGGAATTTCACCCGATTCCTATAGTTTCGTGTGTTATAGCCCACGCCATCGGTATGAGTCCGAATGAATGGAACCGAATTTCCTAAAAAAATTTCAGCATATCACGAATGACCTATGGAACAATATTTATCGTCTCGCCATGACCATTCCTCATTTTTTGGCGTTTTAGGGCCATAAAGCTTGAATTCTACCCGATTCCTAGATTTTTGTGTGTTATAGCCCATGCCATCTCCATGGGTCTGGCGACCAGACCCGAGTCACCAATAATTGTGCAGACCCATAAAAATGACCTAAGGAATAATAGTCATCACCTCGCTATGATTGTTCCTTATGTTTTGATGTTTTAGGTCCATAAAAAGGAATTTCACTCGATTCCCATATTTTTGTGCGTTATAGCACACGCCATTAGCATGGGTCCGGCAACCGAACCCGGATCGCCAATAATTCTGCTAATCCATAAATGACCTAAGGAATAATAGTCATCGCCTCGCCGTGACTGTTCCTTATTTTTTGACGGTTTTAGGACCATAAAAAAGGAATTTCACCCGATTCCCATATTATCATGTGTTACAGTCCACACCATCTGCATGAGTCAGGACGACCGGACCCAAATCTCCTAATCCAGCCAATAAAAAATGACTTAAGTAATAATATCCATCGCTTCGCAATGACTGTTCCTAATTTTTTTGTATTTTACGTCTATAAAACTGGTATTCCGCTCAATTTGCAGATTTTCGTGTGCTATCGCCCATGCAAAGGACCACGATCATCTAAACATTTTCCGGCCCATCAGAAATGACCTAAAGCATAATAGTATTTGCCTCGCCATGACTGTTTCTTTTTTTTTTTTTTGGCGTTTTAGGGCCATAAAATTTGAATTTTTCCAAATTCCCTTATTTTCGTGTATTTTTGCCTATGCCATTTGCATGGGTCCGGGGGACCGGATCCAAATTTCCTCAAATTTTGATGGCCCATGAAAATGACCTAATGAAAAATAGTCATCGCCTCACCGTGGCCGTTCCTCATATTTTTACATTTTAGGACCATAAAACAGGAATTTCGCCCGATTACTAAATTTTCATGTGTTATAGACCAAGTCATATGCATAAGTCCGGGAAAGTGATCACGATCGCCAAAAAGTTTTCTGGCCGATAAAATACAACTTAAAGAATAATATTCATCGCCTTGTCATAGTTTTTTCTCATTTCTTGGCGTTTTAGGGCCATAAAACTGAAATTCCGCCTCATTACCTGATTTTCATGTGCTATAGCACACGCCATCTGCATGGTTTGGGTGACAAAAGATTGACTAAAAAAAATTTCATCCCATTAAATACGACCTAAGGAACAATAGTCATCGCCTCGCCATGACCGTTCCTCGTTTTTTGGCGTTTTAGGGCCATAAAACTAGAATTCCACCCGATTCTTTGATTTTTGTATCCTTATAGCCCATGCAATCTGCATGGGTCCGGGTGAAGATACCCTAATCGCATAAAAACTTTGCCGGCCTATCAAAACTGGCCTAAGGATCAATTGACATTGCTTCACCATGACCGTTCCTCATTTTTTGGCATATTAAGGCCATAAAACAAGATTTCACCTGATTCACAGATTTTCGTGTGCTAGTCTTTGATCTCATTCATCCAAAATATCTGATCCAATGGCCCTAATTTATTCCGTTTGAGGTATAAAAGCCTTTTAAAATCAGATTTTTTTACCATTTTTCTAAAAATCCAAACCCTAGAGACCCCTCTCTTCACTCTCTCCTCTTTCTCAAGTCGTCGTCCCTCCTCCATTGTCACCACCGTGTTGCCGCCGTCGGTGGTGCTCCAAAAACCACCAAAATTTCACCCCTACTCATCTCAACCTCCTCTTTTAGAATCCAATACCCAAATTCCCCAAATCTCCACAAAAAATTGACAAACCCAAACCCTAGTCACGCCGCCGCCTCTTCCCCGCCGTAATCCTCCACCCAAAACCCCTCAAAATTTCACTAGCTCCTCCTTTCTTCCTACGCTTTCCCATTCCATACCCCAAAATCCTTAAAACCCTCTCCCTCACCTCATGCTACCACCACTGCCGCCTCCCCTGAAACACCCAACCAACCCCTTGTAACTGATCTTCTAGCATAAACACTACCCCCACAACACATTTTTCTCTTTGGCATGATTTGGAATCAACCGGTATGACGAAGCTCATGTTTTTCAGCACATGCCATCGAGAAAACAATGCTCGGAGGGTCGACGTTCTGCGTTTGCATCGTCTTTGAGAGACGAGGGCAATCTGACTCAGTTGTTATGGTAAAATCCTAGTTCCCCTTTTATTTTTCTGATTTTTGCTTCCGTATTTGGGTTTAGGTTCAATTTAAATTGTATATTTCTTGTTGATAGTTAATTGCTCGTTTTGATCCTTGTCAATTCGATAGATCAAGTTCATTTTTTGCGTAGTTGCTTCATTTTCTGTTTGATTCACCCATGAATCGTTTCTGTGATCGCAAGATGAATCAGTTGTTTCCATACGATTAGGTTTTGATTAGAGGCTATTAATAGTCATTTATTTAGTTGTTGTTAGTCATTGTCGGATAGTTAACAATGCTCGTTTAATTTCCGTTTCGCACTTTAGTTGGTGTATTCAGCATGTACATTTGTAATGTTTGGTCGATCTTCCATTTTTCTTTACATATGTAGCTCAAATAATATTTTGTTAAGTTTACTTAGTTTAAGAAAAAGATAAAGCCCTCATTTTTAACCATGTTTGTTTAGTTAGGGATCTTTTATGTGAGTTACTTTTAAGGTTCATGTATAATTATCTAGGAAAGATTCTAGCTCAAATGTTTTGATGCTTTAAATCATAGTCAATATAATGTTATAATATGGTTCTTCTCTTTGGAATTAAAGTATTACCTTTTTTTAGTTTTTATATTTAGTTGCGATTGTAATTATGAAAGTGGATTCAAATGCTTAAGGTGTTTACGTTACTAATGAGTTCGTAGTCTGATTAGTGCCATGTTGGTGTAAATGAGTAGAAATATTATGTTAATCCTTAAGAAATTAGTTGATTAAGGAGATGAAAGAGCAAAGATAATAATTAGCATGTGAGTTTCTTTTATGAAAATGATTTTAGCTTGGACATCAACGTGATGAGCAATTTGGGCTTAGAAGAATACTTTTTATTTATGTTGTGCTGGTCATTGAGGATTTTAAGCAACATGGGCCAAATAAGCTAAAATCTGTAGGCCCAAAAACTAAGGGGAATTTTCCTAAAAATCAATAGTTTGTCTTTAGCTAAGTAAAATAAGTGGTCCAAAACTATGAAAGTTTAGCATAAGCTTACCCGGGTTTAGTGTCTTGCATTAGTTAAAATATAATTTTAATAATGTCATATTTGTTTGTTTCTTTGGTCGAATAAGTAAGTAAAAAAAGAGAGAGAAAGTTTGAGCAATTTTTTTTTTATATTTATTATTAATTTAAACGCTAGGAAAATAGTAGGCACGCTTTAACTTCACGGAATCGCTTGTGTAGCGTGACGTTTAGCATTCAATAAATTAATCAAAAAATTTCGTAGATTATCCAATAGTTTTAGTTAATTTATAATTTAATTATTCTAATAATCGCGGATTCGCTTGCGTAGCGCGATAGTAACTTTTAATAGATTTCAAAAATTAATTTCTTCAAGTGTCGTAATTTTTTTCAAAGCACTAACGTACTAATAATCCTTTGTCATGACTGCGGATTCGCTTGCGTAGTGCTGTTATGACTAAATCAATAAATTTTGTCTCGATCACTCATTCGCTTGCGTAGTGTGATTATGACATCTTAGTACTCAAATATTCTTTAATTTTTCTAATAATCATGAAATAAAAGCAGAAGAAAAGAAACATGGAAAACATATAAATCACAGTTTGTCCAAAATTAATTCAAACCAAGTTTAAGTCAATAAAGAGACTGTTCTAGAACCACGGGACTCGGGGAATGCCTTACACCTTCTCCCCGGTCAACAGAATTCCCTACCCAAACATTGTTTTCGCATACCAATAATAAAAGAGTCAAATCTTCCTTTGAATAGGGATTCAAATACAAGGTGATTTGCAACACTAGAAAATCAATTCCAAGTGGCGACTCTGTAAATAAAATAATCCCTACTCAAGTTTGTCACTTTAATTGAAAAAACTCTTTAACCCACAACAATCCATAATACACATATACATCTTTTTGGGTGTTAGAAAAGGGGTGTGCAAGCTCTGGCGACTCTGCTTGGGACAACCAGAATTCGACCTTGTACATGTTGACTTTTTATTTGGCTTTATTAATTTTGTATATATTGTGATTTATTTTTGGCTAAAGTGCTACCTGTTCATTTTTTACCGCTTTGATATTGTTGAACTGTACATATCAATTGTCTTCTCACGCACCCCCCTCTGAGTCTTCTTGAAAGTAAAATTAGGCATTTGCTTAACATAGCCCGCTTTCTTTGAGATAGCCGAGGTGCTTGTCACCCAGTGAAGGATTTTAGTCACACATGTTTTAGGCGGGGAGCACCACCAGCTAAGCCGGAAAGTAATGCTACCGGTACTTTGACCCTCCCTGACTCGAGTTGTCCGCTCGAGTAAGCTAGTCTAGATACCTTCTCGAATAGGATTTAAACCTAGAAGAACTAACCTCATGTCGGATATCCCTAGTAGGTTCGCTTTATTTTCATCATATGCATGTGACTTAGCAAAACGCGGCACAGGTGCCGGGTTCGTATAAGACAGGTATCCTCTTTGAGACCATCATGTTCACTTATGTGCTACTTGTTACATCATTTGGAAGACTTTCTTGCATTGTCGACTGGCTTTAGAAAATTAGTTGAGCGGAATTATTTATTTATTTTTTAAAAGGAAGAATCTTTCTCCTAGTTTAGTACAAATAATCCTTTTTTTTACTAAGATTTTGTAGTCTGGCGTGAGGTGTAAAGATTAATTTTCATAAAAATCAAAAGAGAAGAATACTCAGTTTCACCGAACTATGCGGTCTCACCGGATGTGAGATACGTAGGCAACCACCATTTGGTTTAGATCACATTTTTCAAAAAAAAAAAAAGAGCTTAAAATTCCACATGTGCATAAAATTTTCTTGAAAAAATGCTATTTTTGGTCACTTTTTACTGCTTTACCCTCGTATTCCGACCCTCTTGCCAAGATAGCCTTAAAATCTTCCTCAGAAGTGTTGAAGGGTCGTGTTTTGTAAAATAGCTATTTTGTCCATCTTTTGTTCGCTTTTTACCATTTTGCCTTTATGTCCGACCATTTTTTGTCGAGATTGCTTAAAACCTTCTGCGAAAGTGCCGAAAGACTGTTTACGCAAAAATAACCATCTTATCTAGTTTTGTCTGGTTATATATGCTGGGGCAGCCTTTGAACCTCTCTCGGGAGTATCGAAGGGCCATTTTCATTAAAGTAGCCATTTATTTATTTTTCCTCTTTTTTTTAATTACTTTTGTCTCCATGCTTAGTCGTTTTTACCGAGAGATCCTTTAAGCCTCCCGTGGAAGTATCAAAAGGCTGTTTTCATAATAATAGCCATTTTCCTACTTTTGTGTCTGCTAATTTCAGAAATAGTAAATAGGTCGATTCCTAAATGGCATTTTAAAAAACAATAAATAAAAGGAATAATCAGAATTTCATATAGCTTAGGAAAGTCCTGAACCCTTTTTATCTTATTCTTAGGTTCACCATGAATTCTCCACAAAGAAGCAGTCAGAAAAGGGTAAGGGACGAGACACCTCCTATGTTCTTGATAAGAGATAAGATCCCGAGTAGTCTCCGTAATTGGTGGGATAGTTTTGCGACATGGGAACGAAATCAAGTATTTAAGCACCTAAAGTTCCTCACAAACATCATGGGAATTAAGCCTAAAAGAGATTTAATCGAGGCTCTAGTGGGTTTTTGGGACCCCGTGAAATGTCTTCAGGTTCAAAGATTGTGAAATGACGCCTACATTTGAAGAATTAGGTGGTTTTACCGGATTAGGGAGGGACCTTCGAGGGAAAAAGCTTGTTGCTCCGAGAAAAGTTGGTGTTAACAATTTTTTGAAAAAGTTATGCCTCCGTCGAATTCCAATGGGTTTCCTGGATGAAGGTTGGGTTCCGTTGGAATATTTCTATGACAGATTTGGGGACGAGAAGGTTTGAAAACTTATCGGGCACATAATTCGTCAACCAATTGAGTTACGACGCATGAGGGAGTTGAGAGTCTTCGCATTCATGATATCATTTATGGGGATCATGGTCTTTCCAGAGTGTGGTGGGTGCATCAGAATTTGATTAGCTACGGTAGTCTCGTTTTTGCAAAGTAGCGAGGATCACACCATTCTTCCCATGATTCTGGGAGATATTTTTTGAGCTTTGAACCGCTGCCACGAATGTGAATATTACTTCGAGGGATGCAACATTCTGCTACAGATGTGGTTCATAGAGCACCTTTATCATCATCCAATAGTAATAAATTTCAATGAAAATTGACTGAACTACATTGGATGTCACCCAGACAGGGCCGCAAGTTGTAATCTTCCAAAGGGGGTGAGGGCTTGGCGGACATTGCTCGGTTCATTGAGTGCTGATAGAATCACTTGGAACTATTTTTGGTTCCCTTCTACTAGGGTCATGCATATGTCTACGTATGGTCTGTTCTTCATACACATGGGTTTTAGAGGTTTCCAACCCTGCGCACCCCTACGCGTCATGCGCCAGCTAGGGAGAGAGCAAAAGAGGCCCCCGACTGAGGACATGCATCCGTTCGTGTGGGAATTCAAGGTAGAGGAACCTCCAAGGTATTCATATACACAAAAGGTTTGTTTTGGTGGTCAATTTTCTGATTTGGACAAGATGGTAGCTGACCGTGAACGTGGGGAGGTAAGCCTCGCATACCTTGAGTGGTTTCACAACCAGGCTATCCCGGAACAAAGGCCAGAAAGATCCATATGGCATGCGGTTGATTGGGAAGAGGGGATCGAGGCCAGAGTTAGAGAAACCAGAAGGGAAGTAACACTATAATTCCAATCCTGTATTAACATTTTACAAGAAGATAAAGTTATTCTGGAGACAGCCATGGACATACAACAGGTTGATTTCGAGCGGGAAAAGGCTAAGTGGGCACAAGAGAGTCGAGCACTCAAAGCTCAAATTAGGTAGAAAAAGGTGATCACTACCGCTCAACAACATGAAGAAATATAAGCCCAGTTCAAGGTGGTCCGTGATAATGAGTGCAGAGGTTTTGCTCTATTAATACAAGATCTGAGGGATCAGATAGGGGGAATTGAGTCAAGCAAGGAGCGCCAAATCACGGAGTTCGAAATAGAAAGACATCACTACCAAAGTATGATCAATCGGTTGGAGGGGGAGTCACTATAAATTCGGCGCCAAAGAGATATGGCCTTGGAGCACGAGCATGATGCGTTGTATCTAGCCGAAACTCGTGGTTAGCAAAATCAAGAGTTGTATTTGGCTCAGGATCACATTAAGGTAAAGATCCTCGAGGTAGCCACATATACCTTCCGAGCTTGCAGGAGTTGCCAGGGAATGACGCCCGAGTGTTTTGCTGAAGTATCATTGAACGTTGCTCGTCACATATCTGCATATTTAGAGAGGATATATCGTGATGTTGGGGGCCAGCCGCAGGAATAAGTGCCATGACTATAGTGATGTTGTTGGATTCTCCTGCAAAGATCAGAGTCTCTTTTATTTGGCAGTCCATTTTGATTGTTCATTTGTTGTTATCGAGTCTGTAAGAGTCTTTGGTGTTGAGCCTTGGCATTTTGCCTTTATGTTCAAAAGTCTGTTTCTGAGTCGAGTTTGGTCTTGTTTAGATGTTCGTGTTTATGTAATTTTTGTCTTCGTGTCTTGTATTAATAAAAAATTAGTAATTTAAAATAAATGAAAAAGATTTTGTTTTAGAAAATTCGAAATTGAACCAAAGATGTTTGTTTTGTAGTAAAAAAAGAGAAAGAGGGTCGTGTTCCTGAACTACATGATGATCTGATTCATACGGCGATATGATACATAGGCAACCCCTAAAAGGTTCGATCGAAATATTTCAATAAGGGAACAAAATGAGGTGAGTGAAAAGAGAAGCAAAAAAAAAAAAAAAAAGAGAGAGAGAGAGAAAAAAAAAATAAAAAAAAAATAAAAATTGAGAGCGTCAATAAGTAGCAGCCTTATAAGTCGGGATGAAACATGAAGCCTTCCAAAAGCATTTTAGAAATGGTTACAATGTTAGGAACATGGCATAATACGTGTGAATCATATATGTAAAATGTTTAACCCTAACACATTTGTTGTCTCTTATATAGTAATCTTAAGGTGGTTGGTTTGTGGTGAAACTGGAAACACATCATTACTTCACCAGATCTAAGGAAACATACAATTGGCTAATAATGATGAAATCGAGTTGGTCAGTGACGACCCTCACGATCAGTCAGTTGAGCAAGAGTCGAAGGAAGTAAGAAGATTAAAACAACAATTGTCTAATGTATATCAGGCTTGGGTCTCCGGTCAGCCTCCGCCTAAGGGTCCCTCAGAAGGAACTTCTACTGTACCCCTAGCTACTCAACCACCGCTCCATTCAACGAGCGATCACATTCTACCACCAGGGTATGTGCCAAACTACAGCTTCCATGTCGCTCCCGGAACCTCTAATGTGCGACCTCCAGCTGTACTGGTCAGGAACTCCCCTCTTGTCGTGTCTGGAACGCCGTAATATACAATCGTGCCACCACCTCCTGTGAAGAGGCCAAACAACGAGCCACTATCTCATGCTTGTGATGGCCAATACTACTCTCCAAATATGGCTTTCAGGGTCTCGGCTCCATACAACCAGACTCCTTAGTACGAGTCACCGGTGGAAAATGAAAAGCTTGCCAAGACAGTTGAGCCAGATGAGATGGAAAGGAAGATGAAAAGTCTTGAACATAACATAAAGAACATACAAGGACTAGGTGGTCACCAAAGTGTATCTTTCAGTGATCTATGCATGTTCCCACACATCTATTTGACACCAAGGTTCATGACCCCAAAATTTGAGAAGTATGATGGACACGGCGACCCTATCGTCCACTTGAAAAGGTACTCCAACCAGCTGAGGGGTGCAGGTGGAAAAGAAGAATTGTTGATGGCTTATTTTTGGGAAAGTCTTGTGAGGGTAGCCTCAGAATGGTTCATCGACCAAGATATCTCTCACTGGCATGTCTGGGACGACATGGCTCATGCCTTCATCAAACAATTCCAATACAACATAGATATTGCACCCGATCACAATTCCCTGTCCAATATGAAGAAGAAGTCGACTAAAAGCTTTAGAGAGTATGCAATTGATAACTTGGATTTTTGCCTCGTTTTCCGTTCCCTTATACATGAATTTTGGATATAACGGTACACAAAGTGGCCCCGAAAGATTATATGTTGTGCTTGTTGCAGGATTGAACCAGAAATGACGACACTCAGTCTAAAATATGCTCAAAACAGGAGTGAATCTGGCACAAGGATCAAACACAACAAAGATGATCAAGCAAAAAGGCCACCGCGGCCGCGGTCCTCATTTCGCGGTCCGCGGTGGAATTTCAGTGAGGTCGAAAGTAAGGCAAGCACCCACCGCGGCCGCGGTCTTCGTTTCGCGGACCGCGGTGGCATTCCAGTGAGGTCAAAAGTAAGGCAAGCATCCACCGCGATCGCGGTCCTCGTTTCGCGGACCGCGGTGGCATTCCAGTGAAGTTGAACACAAGGCAAGTTTCCACCGCGGCTACGGTCCTCATTTCGCGGTCCGTGGTGGCATTCCAGTGAGCTTGGGAAATAATACAAATTTCCACCGCGGCCGTGGTCCTCATTTCGCGGTCCGCGGTGGCATTCCAGTGAGGATTGAAGACAATGCAAGTTTTCACCGCGGTCCGTGGTCCTTATTTCGCGGCTCGCGGTCGAACCTTACCAGAAGACCAGCAACTCAACAGCCTCATTGTTTTCACGGACCACGGTCGTGTTTTCGCGGTCCGCGGTTGTCCCGCAGGGGCATTTTTGTCAGAAAATTTAGCAGACTATAAATAGACTATTTTGTAATTTCTTTACACATCTTGTAATTTCTGAAGTAGAGAGAACGTGAATATTTTAGGGTTTTTATCTTTCTATCTTTGTTCTTGCATTTTTAACATTGAAAACTTCAATTTCATTGTTAGGAATCAATTAAATGGGTTATTCTTCTTCTCTATCATTGTTTTCATCTTTATTATGAGTAGCTAGACCCATTAGATAGGGTTGTGGCTCAACCCTAGTGTGGGTATGTAATGGATTTTTGAAATTAAGGTTGGGAAATTAATGGGTGTTGGATATTTAGGCTAGTTCAAGGTTTTTATTGGTATAATTAGTGGTTGCAAACACTAATCAACCTTTTCATGACTTGGTTCTTTCTTGAGAAAGAAGACTTGAGTCTAGAAATTAGCCTAATAGGAAATTAGGGCATTATCAAGAGATTGGTAGTCCCAATCAATTGGGTTGAACCCAGAAATGGTCAAATCCTACTTGAGCCCTAATTAACGGGTTAAACCTCGAGAGAGTAACACCCTACCTAATCCTGTATTCCTTGATTAATTGGCACCCAATTGACCTCGAGAGGGGAAATTAGGGTAAAATCACTCAAACTACCAAGAGGTATAGAGTGAGAACCTTCGTGCATTGGTTATAGTTGTATCCCTAGCCAATTCCCCCTACCTTAGAATTGAACCCCGTTGTGTATCCACCTAGGCAATGGTCACTGTCACATCTCCTTTTTCACTACCCCCGGTAAATAAAGGGTAATAAGGGAGTTTTTCCAATTAAAGCGACATTATTCGGATTTGGGATTTATTTTTAGTTTTCAGAGTCGCCACCCGGATTTTTGACGATGTTTCGGGATACTGTTTTATTTTTTAAAAAATCCCAAATCGAGGAAATTTTGACTCTATTTTAAGTTGTCTGCGACTAGAAATCCGAGTAAGGAATTCTGTTAACCCGGGAGAAGGTATTAGGCATTCCCGAGTTCCGTGGTTCTAGCACGGTCGCGTAACTATTAATATTTGGCCTGAATTGTCTGATTATTTACATGTTTTAGCCTATTCTGCATTTAGCCTTTTCGATTTTTAGCCGCTTTGAATATTTATGGATTTATCTTGAAACAATTCACGATGGCGTGCACTTATTTGTTTTTTGGACATTATAACTGCGCCACATGAAATGCACCCGCAATTACAACGTGTGATTTTTATTATTGTTTTGAGTTAGAATCGGGGACATGAGTTGCCACTCCCGAGTGTAGTTTATTGTAGTTTTGGGGTAATGATCAATTTTTATCAAGTTTCAAAGTAAAGGTATTCATTCTACATAAGGATTACCTAAAATGATGTTCAAAAGCCTAAAGGTAATATGTTTTGGGCTATGTCCCTATTTTAGCCCAATTTTATCATTTAACTCTTTGACCAATCCTAATTGTGACTAATTTTGCAATAAGGGTGAAGCCTTTGATTAAATTGAGTAATTCATGATAGGTCAACAAACAGAGTTTCGCAAGGCTTAAAACAATCCATATTTCAGTCTAACAAAAGTAGGAATATGCTAACACAATACACATCAGTCATGGATATATATATTTGTAAACGCTTATACATAAATGCAAGAGTCTTTTTGGTCACTGATCTTGCTCGAATTTGGTAAACTTTGAAACAAAATTTTATAACCTTAAAGAGAACGTGATACAAACAGTTCTTTTTTTACCAATTTCGATTTGCTAACTTAACGATTTTTACCAACTCCAGTTGCCTAAATACATGCCTTTTGAATTCATGATTCATATGTATTAAGATTTATCTATTTCAGACAGGCTGCAGAATGTGAGATGAATCAAAAAGATGTTTTGAGTTACTAATTTTATTAAGATAACTGATTTTGGAAATTCAGCTAATATTATGAAGAGACTTCGTATAGACTAATTTGAGTACAAATTCATGCTTTTGATCTAATTATCTACTGTTATTAAGCTACTTCTTAGAGAAAATAACTCTAATTGTTAGTCCTACCTACTCCCTTATGGCCCAATAGCCTAGGGAGCTAAACCTGATTAAAGCCCTAATGGGTTGTTTCATCAAGCTAGCCCGATTTTGGATTTAGCAGGAAAAGTAAAAGAAGAAGATGAAAAGAAAAGCTAAAATAATAGTTTAAAGTTCATATTTACAACTAAAAAATCAAGAATTATAGTATTACATCCTCATTTCCTTTTGAAATACAATTTCCTAAAAGATGAAAACAATGAGTAACAAGAATAAAGAAGGGGCAGAACTGCTCATGTGCGAGCCAGCCTTCAGAGACTTTGGAATCTGTATTTTTCAATGTTAATCTAAAATTGTAAGTCCAAGGTTTGAGTACTTGGACAGTATTAACAACAGACCTTTGGGCATTTGTGAGATGAATTTAACCATAAGAGGAAGTTAGATTCAACCTTAATGATGCTCTAGGAGATCAAAATATGTCCATGCCTTTATATGGATTGAATCTAACCATAGAAAGGGTAAGATTCCAATCCAATGATATCACTTTGTCTAGACTCTTAGCAATTATCTTTATGTTATGCAACAGATTTTAGCAAGCATTTATTCAAATGCTTTGACTTCTATGGGCATTTTGAGGAGTGAATCCGACCATTTTGTGATTTCGGATTCACTTTCCTAAAGCTCCTTCTCATCACACACTTATGCACTTTGAAGGATAATTTTCAGCAAGCTAAACTACTGTTTATGCACTATCAATGGGGTGAATTTGACTATTAGGAAGTCAGATTCATCTACCCTAGTGCTAACTTAACATAATTCCAAACCATATAGAGGCTTGCTTATTTAGGCATTTTAGAGGATGAATCTGACCATTCAAGGGTTCAGATTCCTCACTCTAATGTCTTTCTTAATTACATATTTTACACCCTTTAAAGGGTAAACTTCAGCCAACCATACTAATGTTGGTGCACTATTAAGGGGTGAATTTGAATATTAAGAAGTCATATTCATCTACCCTAATGCCAACATCCTAAACTATCCAGAGACTTACTTATTGAATCTCTTTATTGACCAAAGAGACTCAATTGAAAGCCTATTTCTACATTCTTATTGATAGAACATGACCATAGAGAAGGTCAGATTCAATATCCTAATGCAGCTTGTTTCCTAAAATAGAACAATGAGTATTCACCATATTTATATACATTTAGCCTGAAGTATACAGAATATTTCAGCAAAGAAATACCAACAACAAAACAATATTTATCACATTCACAAGTTCATTAATATGCTAATAAACATCTATACAATCGTATTTACATAAAGCAGAAGAGATAACCTCATTCATCAAGAACAACTAGTTTAAGCAGGGAGAGGAAGAAGAAGATTCCAGTTCAAGAAATTTCATTAAGAAGAGATGAGTTAATACATACCTTTTAAGAGAGAAACAACAAAGAGACTTGACCAAATAAAGGTCAAGTATGAAAATGAACAGCAAGAAAGAAGAGATATCAACAACAACAAACAGAAACCCCAAAGAAAATCAAACAGTCCAGCAAGAATACACCCAGAAATCTTGAGTATGAATGTTTGAAGGAAACTTCCAGAAACCCAGAATTCAGAAAAGAGAAGATAGCAGCTGAACTAGGCCCTCTACTTATGAACTTGTTTTCCAAAAGGAAATCAGATTTTTATAATAATACTCTTCTTTTTCAAAATCTTTTAAATGGAAAAAGTATTTCTGAATAAGGAGGATTCTGTATTCCAGCAGCTCAAAGAGTGTAAAAAAATGTCCCATTCATCTCTAAAAAGAGGGTCTATTTATAGGATATTTGAGAATGGGATATTCTTTTGAATATTCCCTATCCAAAGCTGAAAAACAGCACTCAATAGTACATAGGGCAGCTATCAACCCTATCTTTGGGACAGCTACTCCTATTCTAGAACTTTCCTCTTTAGAAAATACCCTTTTAACCTTAAGAGCCTGATTTCCTAAACTGAGTTACCTAATGTAACCCTTAGAGTCCCTGAATTTACCATTGCGTAACCAGGGTAACTTACTTGAGTTATTATTAACTCTAGTTAATTATCTTTAATCAGGTTTCTTAGTTAAATTAGGACTGACAAGTATTATTTAACTAGATCTTAGTGTAATTAAGACTAATCAACTTGATTCTTTTACTTAGGTTAGTTGACTTGCGTTAATTGATCAAACCTAGTTAATTATCTTAATTAGTACATAGGACTTGGCTGGTTATTCAGGGTGTCAATAGCCCAGGTTGGTATTATTAACAGCTATCCTTTTTTTGCAAATCGCTGTTAATTAGGTTAGACNAAGCAAAATAATCATGGAATCATAGAGACAATTCACACCATAATATGACCCTAACCTAATCACATAAAAAGGGACAGAATCTTGTTTTATCAGTAAAGAAAAATTCAAACTTGGCCGATCATTCTGATATCTAAAAGATATGCTTGTTAATTCAAGACAACACCAATGGAACAAACTGAATCGACTAAGAACAGTTATAACAAGTTCAGTTCCTTTTTCCTTGATATAACAATTGAATAACATAATAAGCTAATATAAGTCAGAGGTTAATAGAAACAGGATTAACCTAGTTTTTTTTAGCAAACCATTAGAGGCAGATCATTAAGGAAAAGGAGACAAAACAGAACTACAATAACTAACATGGTTTCATGTATTAATGGTGTACAAACAAAGAGAAGAAGAGTTTATGGACAGAATAAATTAATGCAACCAACGGTAAATCAACAAAAACAGTTTAGGTTTAAATACACAAAATAACATATAATCCAAATAAAGAACAAGGAGAAACCACAAATACTCGAACTAATGAAAACAACCTAACATAAATAGAAATTAAATAGAATAGTATTTAACATTGTTTTCGTTTGATATTTCATAGAAAAAGTAAAGAAAGAAGAAGAAAACCCGTAGAAAAATGTTTGGCCGGAAAATGGGAGGTTGTCGAACCTTGGCCGGATTTCGGCGGGGTTTGAAAACGGGTCAAAACCTCATGAATCAATCGCTCTATTCAAAATCAATTGACTCATAAAGGTCCGAGCCGTTGGATCGTTCAAAGTCGACTGTTGTAGCATTTTAGGTTTTTCAGATTCTTAGATCTGAAATCGGATGATTTTGGGTGGGATTTTGGTGGAATCAATGACGGAAGGTGATTGAGGGAAGGGTGAGGATTATAGGGTGAAGATTTGGGGATATTTGGTGGAGGTCAGCCACCAGTAGACGATTTCCGGTGGCGGTGGAAACCTAGGGCGGCTAGGGTTTCTTGAGACAGAGGAGAGAGAGATAGAGGGATGGGGCGGCAGCTAGGGTTTTGAGGGGGTTAGGATTTGGATCAAATGAGGGTAGGGGGGTCGTTTGGACACTTATATAACGTAGGAGTTCTTAGTTCCGGACTGTTGGATCAATAAGATCCAACGGCTAGGGGGCTTGAGGGATGAAATGAGGTCGTTTGAATTACTAGGGAGGGAGGCGGATGGGTTATGTGGTAATTGGGCTGGGGTGTTATGGGTAGTGTAGTGTAGAGATGGGGATTGGGCCTGGGTATTTCTAGCCCAGGTCCGAATTAATTCTCTTTTTTAAACGACTTAATTAATTTAAATTAACTTAAAACTCCACAAAAAACATATTAATTAATTCTAACTTAGTCTAATTATAGATTTATTGGTAAATAAATTAAGGGTAAAACAATTAATTTGACACTCATATATTTTAAAAGAGAAAAATCAATTTTCACAATTTGTTCGGAAAAATGACTAAATTTAGAAATTAGTTATTAAAACTACATTACATCAAATAATCATCATCTGTTTGTTATTTTATTCAATTAATTACAAATAATGAATATATAATTCCTTGATAATAATAATGCTCCTAAGTACGCAAATTTAAATAATTTTAATGGATAAATTATGAATAGGCAATGCAAAAATAATTCACAATTAACACTAAAATTCAACAAAATTTGTGAAATTAATTTATTTTATTGAATTTTGTAGGAGTATATGATGGGTGAAAAATCACATGTTCACAGCTGCCCCTCTTTGCTCAGAAACACGAAGAGTTTTCGGGCAAAGACAAAGTGAGCAGCAATAAATGACTTTTACTTATTCATATGTTCCATTGTGAAGCGTTTTTGAAAAGTTTGACCGAACATTGCTTCAAATGTTGCCTACATATCCTTGGCTATAAAGGAATCAGGTCAGTGTAGTTCTGGAGGTTTTGGTATCTGGGACTACTACGGTTGTTGCTGTTACTGCTGCTGATCTCCTTATTACACCCAAGTACAAAACGAAGGACTAACTAAAACCTATCAGCTGCTAAATTACAAGATTCCTATCTAATACTTGATCTTGATCTTTTGTTGACTCTGACCTGGATCTTGATGCTTGTTAGTCGCAGGTGCTGGTTTTGTCTTGTCGTTCCTCAAAGCAGGATATACTGGACGAATGACTTCAATCTTGCCCTGAATAGTCCACATCTTCCCGTTTGTGCACTTTTGGATTCAATCTTCTCTTTCCTCTTTTTGTTTTTGTTATTTTTTGGATCGAAACTTCTTCTTTTGTTCGTCTCGAGTTCCAATGTCGTAATCTGCACAAAATCAAAACAAACGAACGAAATTTTCTGCCCCAGTTTTCACTAGAAAAATTTCGTGAGTTATTGTAAAATCTATACTACTTCATTATTGAAAGAAATGACAAGTCGGGACTGGCGCAACCAGAGTTATTGCAGACTAGGGAGTGGATACCTTTTATCTCAAAGCAAAATCAACTAGGGGTCGGGGGGCCCTATGTTGTAAAATAAAATCAACTAGGGATTGTGTACCCTATGTTGGAAAAGAAATCAACCAGGGAATGTATACCTTGATTCGAAAATAAAGCATCAACCAGGGAGTGTATACCCTTGATTGGAAAAGAAAACATCAATCAGGGAGTGTATACCCTTGATTGGAAAAGAAAACAACCAGGGAGTGTATACCCTTGATTGGAAAAGAAAGCGTCAACCAGGGATTATATACCCTTGATTGGAAAAGAAAGCATCAAGCAGGGAGTGTATACCCTTGATTGGAAAAGAAAGCATCAACCCGGGAGTGTTACCCTTGATTGGAAAAGAAAGCATCAACCAGGGAGTGTATACCCTTGATTGGAAAAGAAAGCATCAACCATGGAGTGTATACCCTTGATTGACATCGACTACGGGAGTGTATACCCTGCTTCGGGAAAAAACATCAACCAGGGAGTGTATACCCTTGATTGGAAAAGAAAACATCAACCAGGGAGTGTATACCCTTGATTAGCATCGACTACGGGAGCGTGTACACCCCTGTCGGGAAAAAGTGTAATTGGGGATTGGAGGCCCCATACTACTTTGAGTTATTTTCAACTTCAATTCTTCATCTCTTCTTCTTCATTTTTTTTTAATTTTTTGGGCATGCGGGAAAAGATTTTTTTTTTTTTTAGGAAACTTCCCTTTCTTTAGAGTCAATGCTGCAAAACTCCTTCTAGCTTTCACGCCATTCCTTTTGATTGCACCTGCTTTTGCATGGTCACTTTTGCACCTGTTTCCTATTTTCAAACAAAGAACAATTTGTTAGTTTGGAACGGTGGTTGGTTTTGCGGCCTTGATTTTCAACTGTTTGATCTTAGTTCTTCTAATGAAGATCCCAATCACTTGCTTGCTGGGGATTGGGTTTCATATCTAATCCCGAGGACCCTGGCTTTCTAGATTTTACCATGGCGATCGGTCACGTGGGACCCAACACTTTATTTTGCCTTTGTAGGTTTTTCACTTGCTTTTTCTTTTGGATTTCCAGAGTATCTGGGGGAGTTTTGGACCCTCAAATTCTGCTGCGACGGTTAGTCGTGTGGGACTTAACATTTCCAAATTTATTTCGCCTTTATTGGCCTTTCACTTCTGACTTTTCTTCCAACTATAACTTTAGGTCATTTGGAATACATCGGCTTTTCAAACCTTGCCAAGATGGTTAGCCACGCGGGGCTCAACCTTTCAACTTCATTCGCCTTTATAGGCACTTCAATTTGATTTTCTCCTTTCAAGGTTTTGAATTTGAATCATCAGCCATTGTGGCCAGTCGGGATCGACTCGATGCCCCTGACGAGGCTGGGTGCCTTTTGCATATTGACCCGTGTCAAATGAGAGCCCTGTAAATCAGTCTTGCCATCTTTTCTTTGCCTTAGTTTCGGGATAGAGTTAGACCGAAAAGGATTTACAAGAATAATAAACGACAGAATGGACAAAGAATTTAAATAAGAGGTGTCCCTTAGAGGGAAAGGAAAGAAGGACTTATCTGGAGTGCACGCGAACTTCAATGAACATGACATGCCCTTTGGACTGGATGCCTGATCCGTGTAAACCGTCCGACTCTCAGAAATTTAACACAACTATTACCTCAAGATTGAGAAACCTTGCCCCGTACTGCGTCCATGTCAGTGACCCATTATCCTTTTCGATCAGTGGCGCCCTTTGCGGGTTTTCACCAACTAACCTCTCTCATTTCTCTTCTCACCATTGCCTTGTAGTGCTCTTTGCGAGTTTTCACTAACAGACTCTCTCATTTTTAATTTCTCTGCTTACCGTCGCCTCACGGTGCCCGTGGGGGTTTTCACCGATAAGACTCTCTCATTTTGTTTCTCTCATTTGCTTGCACCAGATTCGCCACTGTATCCTCCAACTTTAAGCATGTTTACCAATTGATCGGAAGGACTTGAACAGGGTTTTGGTGAGAAGAATTTGTATTGAATTACAACTTTGGAACTTCTCTGGCGAAATTATCACCAAACATATTATAACATCTGGCCTAGCTTAAACTCTTGGGGAAATGTGGATTTTTATTTTGGTGTGACTGAACCCCAGGGAGAGGCTGCCTATGTATCCTTTCGGAATCAAGTCGAACGTAGTTCAGGAAACTTTTGTTTTTGTTTTTGTTTCCATTTTTGATATTTTTTTTCGTTTCTTTTCTTGTTTTTTCATTTCATCATTTTTGTTTCCTTTTTTCAACATTTCCTTTTTTTGGTTTTCCAATAACACTTTCGGGTTCCAAAGAGGGTAATCAAAGAAGAGTAACCGGCTCAAAGGGTTTGCAAAAGGGTTAATGGTGTTTGGGTAGCGAGAATGAAATTCTTCGTCATCCCAACCGGAGAACATTTGAAAATATATAGAGGATCAAACATAGTACTTTTTGACGGCATCTGCATTGACAGCCGTTTCGGGGTCATTTCCTTCGATGTCCCCCAAGTATAACGCTCCTTTTGGTAGCAATTTCCTTATGATGTATGGACCTTTCCAGTTTGGGGCAAATTTTCCTTTCGCTTCTTCGTGGTGCGGGAGGATACGTCTTAAAAGGAGTTGCCCTACTTCGAAGTTCCTAGGTCGCACTTTCTTGTTGTAAGCGCGGGTCATTCTTTGCTGGTATAATTGTCTGTGGCACACTGCGGCCATTCTTTTCTCATCAACCAAAGTTAATTGCTCCAGTCAGGTCTTGACCCACTCATTGTCCTCAATTTCTGCTTCGAAAATAACCCGAAGGGAAGGAATTTTGATTTTTGCGGGTAATTTGGTTTTAGTGCCGTAAACCAATAGGTAAGGGGTAGCTCCAACCGATGTGCGCACGGTCGTGCGATATCCCAACAATGTAAAAGGCAACTTTTCATGCCATTGCCTGGATGTTTGAATTATTTTCCTGAGAATTTTCTTGATGTTTTTGTTTGCTGCTTCAACGGCGCCATTAGCTTTGGGCCGGTAAGGGGTCAAGTTGCGGTGTGTTATCTGGAACTGTTCACATACCTCCCTCATCAAGTTACTTTTTAGATTTGCGGCATTGTCAGTAATGATAGTTTTTGGGATACCAAAACGACAAATGATATTAGCATGCACGAAATCCACCACCACTTTCTTAGTGACAGCTTTGAACGTGACGGCCTTGACCCATTTCGTGAAATAGTCGATAGCAACTAAAATGAATGTGTGCTCGTTTGAGGCCCTTGGCTCGATTGGCCCAATGACATCTATTTCCCAGGCAACAAACGGCCAGGGTGCCGACATAGGATGCAGTTCTGATGGTGGTGCATGGATTAAGTCGCCATGTATTTGGCACTTATGTCACTTCTGGATGAAATCAAAACAATCTTTCTCCATGGTCATCCAATAATATCCAGCCCGCAAGATTTTCTTTGCGAGGACGTACCCATTCATGTGGGGACCGCATACTCCTGAATGGACCTCACTCATGATCCTTTCGGCTTCTTTGGCGTCTACACATCTTAACAGATTTAGATCGGGAGTCCTTTTATACAGTACTTCCCCACTTAGGAAGAAACTGCTGGCGAGCCTTCGGATGGTTCTCTTATGTTCTCCATTGGCCTATTCGGGGTATTCTCTTGTCTTCAAAAATCTTTTAATATCATGATACTATGGTTGGACATCAGGTTCTACTTAGACCGTGTTACAATAACCATGTCTTTCCTTGATTTGGATCTCTAATGGGTCTATACGAACATTACCCGGATAGGGCAACATTGCAGCTAGGATGACCAACGCATCGGCTAACTCATTGTGGCACCGAGGAATATATCTGAACTCGACGGCTTTGAATCTCTTACTAAGATTCTCCACATGCTCTTTATAGGGAAGGAGTTTAACATCTCTAGTTTCCCACTCTCCCTGAGCCTGCTTAATGATCAAATCGGAGTCCCCCATGATCAACAACTCTCCTACATCCATGCCAATGGCCATGTTCATGCCCATTATACAAGCTTCATATTCAGCAGTATTGTTTGTGCAGAAGAACTGGAGGCGGGCCGTGGCAGGGTAGTGTTGTCCTATGGGTGAAATCATGATCTCCCCTATCCCAATACCTTTTGCATTGGCTGCTCCGTCGAAGAATATTTTCCAGGTGTCAGCGCCTTCCGAGATTACTTCGACGGATTTGATTTCTTCATCCGGAAAATAAGTGCTCAAGGGTTGGTATTCATCATCAACCGGATTTTCAGCTAGATGATCGGCCAATGCTTGAGCTTTCATAGCTTTGCGAGTGACATAGACAATATCGAATTATGTGAGAAAGATTTTCCATTTTTCTAATCTCCCTGTGGGCATTGGCTTTTGGAATATGTACTTCAAAGGATGCAGCCTCGTGATGAGGTAGGTGGTATAAGGAAATAAATAATGTCGGAGCTTCTGAGCAACCCAATTTAGAGCGCAGCAAGTCCTTTATAACTGAGAATACTTGGCCTCGTAGATTGAGAACTTCTTGCTTAAGTAATAAATGGCCTGCTCTTTCTTCCCGGTTGCATCGTGTTGCCCGAGAACACACCCAAAGGAATTTTGTAGCACCTTCAGGTATAGGAATAGAGGTCTCCCCGGTTCTGGTGGGACTAACACTGGAGGATTTGACAGATATTCTTTGATCTTGTCGAAAGAATCCTGGCACTCGTCTGTCCATTTGATGGCTTCATCTTTTTTCAACAACTTGAATATAGGCTCGCATGTGGAGGTCAACTGAGCGATGAACCTACTGATGTAATTCAACCTACCCAACAGACTCATGACTTCCTTCTTGGTTATTGGGGGTGGGAGATCCCGAATAGATTTTATCTTTGTTGGGTCCAGCTCAATGCCCCGTCGACTGACTATAAATCCAAGTAATTTTCCGGATGGAACTCGAAAGCGCATTTGGCTGGGTTTAATGTCAAATCATATTTGCGCAGGCGTTCGAAGAATTTCCTCAAATACTGCACATGGTCACTTTGGGTCCTGGATTTAATGATCACATCATCCACGTACACCTCGATCTCTTGATACATCATGTCGCGTAATATGGCGGTCACGGCCCTCATATAAGTTGCCCCAGCGTTCTTTTAACCAAATGGCATGACCCGGTAACAGTATGTTCCCCAGGGTGTAGTGAAGGCTGTCTTTTCTGCATCCTCTTCATCCATCAACACCTGGTGATATCCGGCATAGCAATCGACAAAAGATTGTACCTTGTGTTTGGCACAATTGTCAACTAGGATATGTATGTTTGGTAGTGGAAATTATCTTTGGGACTTGCTTTATTCAGATCTCGGTAGTCGACACATACTCGGACCTTTCCGTCCTTTTTAGGCGTTGGAACCACATTGGCCAGCCAGGTGGTGTATTGGACCTCTCGGATTACTCCAACCTTTAGTTGTTTAGCGACCTCTTCTTTGATATTGTCACTCATGTCCGTTTTAAATTTCCTCTGCTTTTGTTGGAAAGGTGGATGACCGCGGCAGGTTGGCAATTTGTGTACCACCAAGTCCATACTTAGTCTGGGTATGTCATCGTAGGACCAAGAAAACACGTCCTTGAATTCAAATAGGAGTTGCATCAAGGCGTCCCTAGTCTTTTCATCCGTGTGGATGCTTATCATGGTTTCTCGAATCTCCTCTTCATTGCCCAAGTTAACGGGTTTCGTTTCGTTTAAGTTTGGCTTAGGCTTATTCTCGAACTGTTCCAATTCTCGATTTATCTCCCTAAAAGCCTCTTCTTCGTCATGTTCCAGTTCTTGATTCATTATTTCGAGGTTAGAAGGCGTATTAATATTAGAGCATGAAGTCCGCAAGCATGTCATGTTTTTTAAAAGCCGCATTATTAGGACTGAAAAAATAAGAAAAGTAAACAAAAATCAGAAAGAATAATAGACGATGAAATTTTGATTTAATTTCATTGAATTTGAACATAGGAGGGTTTATATCGGAATTTAAAGGCAAGAATTTAAAAAAAAAACTTGAGTTACACCCTGAAATAACTCATAGTGCAGAAAAGATGGCAAAAGCTGAACTACCGGGACTCCCGCCTGACGGGGAATGAAGTAGCCTTCCAGTTTTGCAACTTGGCGTCAGGTCCCATATACTGCACTTTGGCAGTGCTGGAGCCTTCTCCTGGTTGGGACATATGGTCCTCATAAAACATCTGTCTCATTGCTCCGCATATTTCTTTGATTTCTTCGGCCGTGAAAGCCTCTTCCTCTTCCTCCACGTATTTTCGCTTGACAAATGATGCGGTGATGTGTGGGATCGGCCGAGGAAATACCCAACCATTTTTCTTACATTGGTCGGCCCATTGTTCATCGTCGGGAGTAGCTTGAAACCCTATGCCAAAGAACTTTTTATTGGTAGGCACGGTGATAGGTTCTTTAATGCCTTGCAAGGACACCCCAAGCCCTTTTCCATGTGTGTACCCATGTTTAATTTGGTGCATTTGATTTGAAGGGTTGAGGGCACGGGGTTCCTTCCTCATGCTGGTCCGCCACCACAATCTCGAAATCCTGGTAGACTATGTGCTCGCTGCCTTCTCTTGCTTCCGGGCAGGGGACTGATGGGTCCCTGTAAATAGATTGCTCGTCCTCTCCATGCACCACAATTTACTGGTCTTCATATTCAAACTTAACCATATGGTGGAGAGTAGATGGCACTTCCCCTGCTGTATGGATCCAAGGCCTTCCAAGGAGATAACCGTAGGAAGTATCCATATCCATGACCTGGAATGTCACTTCAAAATCTACAGGGCCGATTGTCAAGATCAAATCAATCTCCCTGATCGTGTATCTCTTGATACCATCGAATGCACGGATGCACACATTGTTTGGCCTAATTCTCTCAGTCCCGATCTCCATTCTTTGTAGGATCGAGAGAGGGCAAATATCAACCCCAGATCCGCCGTCCATCATAACCCTTTTCACATAGTAACCTTCACATTTAACAGTTAGGTGGAGAGCTTTGTTATGGGCAGACCCTTCTGGGGGAAAGTCATTCTTGCTAAATGAGATTCTGTTGATTTCGAAAAATCGCTCAGACATTCTTTCCATTTGATCAACCGTGGTCTTGGCCGGAACGTATGCTTAGTTAAGGGTTTTGATCAGGATTTTCTGATGCTCGTTTGAATTTACCAGCAAGGATAGAAGTGAGACCTGAGTGAGGGAATTTCTGAGCTCCTCAATTACGGCGTATTAAGCGATTTTCATATTCTTGAAGAATTCTTCTGCCTCTCCGGCACTGATCGGCCTTTTAGGCGGAAAGCGTTTCAGCTTGCTTTGGTTCAGTTCTTCCTGGTCGAGGTATTTCTCTGATGAGTTTATATCGCATGTTTCCCTAGTAATTTCTTTCCCTTTGTACGTCACCACCGTCCTATGGCAATTTTAGGGGACGACAGTAGTATTCTTCATGGGAGATTGTGATGCGCGGCTAATAACCACGGGCTCATTCAGCCTTGGTGAAATTATTTTCCCCCGCGCCACAGATGTCCCTTTCGGCACGTACATTTTTGGGCCTTTCATTATTGCCTTGTTGAATTGTAACCTTCTGGGAGGGCTCAACACACTTTGTTCCTTCCTGGGTGCCTTGGGGATGTAAAGGATAGAGTCTTTAGAGGGTCCCCTATTTGTTTCAGTCTCAGCCTTCTCCGTGACCTGGAGGACGGGGTTACTCTTCTTCATCTCCTTGACTGGTTTGGGTGCCGCCTTGGGCTTTCTTTCCACATCTGCGATGGCGATGATGGTCTTTAGAGCTGGATCGAAATCCTGGTCCTCGCAAATCATGCCGGTGACGGGCCCATGATTGTGAGTGGGCAGTGGATTGTTCTTCACATTGGGAGCTTCTTCGTCCCTTAACACCAGTTTATTTTGTTCTATAAGGCTTTCCACGACTCTTTTGAGGGTCCAACACTCCTCCGTGTCATGCCCTCCTACTCCGAAATGGTAGGCACAATTGGTTCCCGGCTTGTATGATGCTGATGCTGGGTTTTTCCTGGTCAGAGGTATGGGCTGTAGAAGCCCCATCTGGACTAATTTTGGGAAGAGGCTTGAATACGGCTCCTCGATAGGAGTGAAGTTGGGTATCCTTGGTGGTTCACGGGGGTAGGGGTTGTACGAGTAGTTTTGGGGAGGGCGTGGATTATATGGAGCTGGGGGAGGATGGTTGTTTCTCGGAGGTGGAGCTCTATTCTGATTGTATTGTTGTTGCGGCATGGGATGTGGTTGAGAATTCATTACCGCATAGGGAAGAAGGGGCGTAGCATAAGCTGCGTCTTGGTGAGGATAGTAATGTTGGGAAGCTTTGGGAAATGGACGTGGGTATTGTCGAGGCTTCCTAACATCGGAAACCATCATGGCCCCTTCTTCATTCTTTTTTCTGTTGGCTGCACTCCCGGATCCGCTTTGGATGGCCTGAGAGGTTGCTCTTATGGCAGATTGGCTCAGGATACGACCAGTTTTAGACCATTCTCCACTATTTCTCCAATTTTGATTGCTTCCGCAAATGGTTTGCCCATGGCGGACATCATATTTTGGAAGTAATCAGCTTTCTATGCTTGTAGAAAGAAATTGACCATTTCAACCTCATCCATCGGAGGTTTGACCCTGGAGGCCTGCTTGCGCCATTTGATGGCGTACTCTCTGAGGGTTTATTTTTTAGATTGGATAGTGAGTTCCTATCTGGAGCGATGTCCACATTGTATTGGAATTTCCTGACAAAGTCCCGTGCCAGGTCATCCCATATTTGCCAGGGGGATATATCCTGGTCCATGTACCATTCTGATGCAATTCCCGTCAAGCTTTCTCCAAAATATGCCATGAGAAGTTCCTCTTTCCCACCTACTCCCCGGAGCTGGTTGCAGTACCTTTTCAGATGAGCTATGGGGTCCCCATGTCCGTCATATTATTCGAACTTGGGGGTTTTAAACCCAAGAGGCAATGGACGTGCGGGAACATGCATAAATCTGCATAGGAGACGCTTTTCTGCCCGCTCAGCCCCTGTATATTCTTGAGGCTCTTCTCAATAATCTTCATTTTCCAGGCCGTTTCTTCGTGCTCGGGGCTTTTCTTATCTTGTCCCAAAGTGACCTCAGACTGAGTTTGTTGGGGGTATGCATTGGGAGTAACATAAGTGGTATCCAGATGGACGGACGGTGTTTGGAATGTGAATGTTGGCGGCTCGAAACTTGGCCCAAAGATAGTTGGTGGAGCCGTGATGGAGATTGGTGGTGCGGTGAAGATGTTGGAAGACACACCAGAAAACAAGGCCTGGGGGCGAACCTCAGAAGGCCTTCCGGCAAAGTGAGCCGACATAGTTAGATATCCAAACGGCGTGGTTGGGTAGCTTATAGGGATTTTGGATGTCCCGCCTGCCCTGGGAATTATTTCTGGGAAACCCGGGATGGTACTGGGTGGTTCCCTACAATTGGACCATGCGTCCCACATTTCCAGTATGCCGCAACGCAGAGTCCTATTTTCTTCAGCTGTTGCTGATTCAGATGTTGGGATGGCCAGATTTAGGTCTTCTACGGAAGAGTTGACGATTGGCAAGTGACTTTCAGATGTCATTTCTATGCTCCCTTTTGATCTAGTGAAGTAAGGATGGGAAGCCAGGTTATCGCAAAACCAACCACCTAAAAATACCTTTAAGATCGAACCAACAAAATGTTAGGTTGAAACATTTATCACATAGGCAATCGCACGTTTGGGGTATGCAATGCACCTGAGCAATTTAAATGCTTTTCTATATTTTTTTCCAACAGTTGTGTATTTCATCCCAGCTTTATTTCTTGGTTTTTCCCTTTTTATCATTCTTGCCCTTCCTTTGTTATTTTTTCCACTCTTTTATTCCTCGCTCGGTTTCTTTTCTTATGGTTATGATCGAATCCTATGTGGATTGCCTACGTATCACAGCGCCGCGTGAATCAGATCATCACGTATTCATGTGATAAATACCAAAGAACATAAACATTTTTGAATTTTCATTCATTAGGAAAAAAAACTTTCAGCTTTCATTCATTACAAAGACTCTAACATATTTTCTTGGGAATTTGAAAGAAACTACAAAGACTTAAAGTAGACTCAAACAGGGAAATGAAATACAAACTCGAAAAGGTCATCAAGAATACATAAGTGCCTCTACTTCTCCAGGGGCCCGCGGGACATCATTCGGTCTTGCCCCACGGGCCTACGTACCAAACCTTGCTGGAGGCGGTGTAGGTCGTCCATTATTTTGTGGATGAATATCATTACTGCCGAGAAGAATGTGGTCTGATTCATATCTTCACACTCTTGCCTTTTTGTGCCAATATAATCTGCAATTTCTCTTACCCTCTGCCTGATAATGCCCTTTTCCTGGAGTAAGTGCCCGATCTGTTGAGACCTAGCTTCTAGAACCTGGACGTCCTTATGACTCTTTTCTTGCAAATGTTGCAAACCTTCCTCCAACTGAACCATCATGGTATAGCATTGTTACCTGTCTGCCTTGAACCTTTTTGCCTGTTTGGCCATTTCGTTCTTGAGGATGGCCACCTTTTCCTTCAAGCCTATGACTTCTTGGTCATATTTCCTTTTCAGTCTCTGGACAAACTTTGTTCTTTCCTCTGTACTTCTTGTTAATCTTGCCCGAACTCCGGCCAGTTCTTCTTCAGCTTTGTCTAGATCATTCCCATAGCTGCACACTTTATGCCTCAGACTGTTGATAAGCCTTTCATCAGTTCTGCTTCTCTCTGGGTTCTTAGCAGCTATTTTTAATTCCTGTATCTGGGCCGGAGAACTTCATTTTCTTGGGTTATCCTATTTTTCTCCCCTTCAATTGTGGCAGTTTGTAGAAATGTTTTCAAATTTGATTTCCCTGATCTGGACTTCCAACTGGCTTATGGTAGCTTGGTAGCTATTTTCCTTTTCTAACCAAGCCCAGTGCTCTTGTGTTTGCTCGGTGAATTGTTGCACGTGGGGTCTCTTTGCGGGTCGTTCTTGCTCTTGATGCTCTCTACCTCTTACGCCATACCAAGAAGTGTAGGCGGGCTCCACTTCCCCTTTAGATAAGTTTCTCACCCGAGTTTGAGGTTCTAAAAACCTGCACTCATTCCAGATTTGACGGACCCTGCCTTCAGGAAATGCAGCTCTCGGGCATAACTCAATGGCTTGTTGGCTTAAGTCCTCGTCATAGGGAACACCCTGTTGTCTCCCCAACTGGCGTAAGACCCGGTGTGGGGCATATGGTTGAATGCTTCGCAGGCCTATTAAAAGGAGATAGCAAACCTCAGCATACATATTGATAACCTCGTCGACAGGGAGCCACCCGAACATCCACTTGATTTGGTCGGCAATCAATGAACTCAAGTATGAGTGCCAGGCTTTCGTGCCCTCAGGAAATTTGTGGCCCTTTACCCGAGTACCATGTTCCTCGATGCAATTCAAACCTGTTAAGCCGTAGTTCATGTATCCTGGGCGGCGACAGAGGTGCTCGATCAACCTGATTTGTAGAACCAGGTTGCACCCCTCAAAGAACTTTCCCCTAGATTGGCAAACTGTCAGAGCACGGTAAATATCGGCTAAGACCATCGGTATAAATGTGCCATCGGATTTTTTCATCATGAAATCTTCCATTCCCACAAGCTCGATATCTATGCATCTGTCACTTCTTGGGCAAATTAAGGTGCCCAAGAATGCTACCACAAAAGCTAGCCCCCAGCGGGCTTCCCATTTAGCCTGATCTTTGTGAGTTAGACCAGTGTTGTTAGCCTCATAACCACGGGGATATCCACAACGTTTGTAAAGAAAATAGAAAGTGCAGAAACCTTCAGATAGGTGTGGGTCTTGGACATCCCGACTAATACTCAACAGATCCAAAAACTTATGTGGAGTCACTGCCCTGGGTGCCACTGGGTACCAACTTCTAAGATTGTCATTGAGACCAGAATAACCTGCTATTTCCTCTAGCGTGGGTGTCAATTCAAAGTCTGAAAAGTGGAACACGTTGTGGGCGGGATCCCAAAACGGTACTAGAGCCTCGACGATGTCCAACCTCGGCTTTCTTTTTAGAAGACCAGTAAGTCCGCCTAAAGCTATCATAATAGACTTTCTACTAGCTTCCCCCAAGTCGCTCCACCACATATGGAGTCCTAGAGGGATTTCCTCGACTGCTCTAAAGGGAATGTTTTCAACTGTATTCATCCTGCGCATTCGTTTTTTATTAAACCACAAATTTTGAGAAGTGTTATTTTTTGCACAGGGTCTTGTAATGGACCATTTTTGTGAATACGGCCCTTAGATACTTCGGGTAGGAAGTTTTTAAGGATGTGTTTGCAAATTGGGTCAAAATTTAAAGACAAACCACAGGCGGCCACTTTTGTAAAAACGGTATTCCGGTGCCCCACTTGGGCAATCAGGCTATAATGGTGTCACCTAATTTTATTTTGAAAAATAGAGTTGGACCCGATGAGGGTTGCCTATGTATCCCACACCGTTGAGAATCAAACAATGTGTAGTTCAGGAAAATCCTGATTGATTAAAAAGTATACACCTACTCATTTTATTTTGGAATATTATTTTCAGAAATTTTGGTAGAGTCTCGGGATAAATACGAGGATTTTCAAAACAAGATGAATTTTCTATTCTACCTCACTCTTGGTTTTTCTGTTCGTTTTCCTTTTTTTTTTCTTTCCCATTCTAGAAATTAGTCAACATGTAAGCCAAAATAAACAGATACGCAAGTAGCACTTAAGATGCATCAGGATGGTCTTTTAAATTGGGTACACCTGTCCTAGACGGACCCAACCCCTGT
>ML346752.1:0-53312 GCA_005239505.1 Nicotiana paniculata | reverse complement strand
CTCGTCTTGTGGATTATGTAAAGTAGGAGAGAAATTATTTCCTCGCTCCTCATTCGCCTGTGGTGATAAGTTTAAATCAGGCCAAACTCTTTCAGCCGGAACATGTCCGGCAAAAACTGCTCCAGAATAACCACCCGATGACTGAGGGTTATCCCTACTATGCGCAACCTCATTATTGCTAACGTCTTCAACCTTGACGTACATTTCCAATATTTTTATCACAAGAAATTCCCGATATTCATCCGGAGTCCTCAAAAAATCCCTCAAATTTTCATCATCGTCGATGTTAAACTCATCATAACAAGCAATCCCTTGTGGAATGACGGAATACGGATATCTTCCGGTTACTTTAAGGTTCACCGAACGTTTCCTCACACTCATTTTATTACATNCCCCCCCCCCCCCCCCCCCCAATATAATGAAACCCTTACTTTTCGCTCTTCAAACATTATGAAAAAATGCTTGAGAATTTAACAAGAAGAAAATTTCTAATAGGAGTTAGGAATATTTTTTGAATGGATTTTTGTAAAATCTTAACTCCTTTAAATAAGGCAAAGCCTAGCTTGGGGGGTTGAATTTTTTGAGGTATATCGCTCTTTTAAAGGGCGCTATACCCATTTGAATTATTGTTATGTCAGTTAAGCGCATGAGACTTATTGGTGAGCCCACAAAATAGGTATAGCGTTTTTATAAACAACGCTATACATGTATATCGCCTTTCTTAAAGGCGTTATATATATATAACGCTCTTTTAAAGAGCGCTATACTTTAATGTCCAAAACGGACGTTAAAGTATAACTCTCTTTAAAAGAGCGCTATATATAGATATGTCACTTTTTTTTAACACTTATTTCGGTCCTACATCTCCAAAAGAACCACATTTAGGTTCTGGACTCGGATAAAGTGTGCTCGGAAGGGAGGGAGGTTGTGGTCGAGGGGGTGACGACGGAGAGGGTGGGACGACAAACACTATGAATTGAAAATTTTTAAAAAATATTTTTCTGTTTGTTAGGAAAGTCATTTCCTGAAATTAGAAAAATATGTTTCAAAAGGATACTTTTCAAAATATTTAAGCCAACAAGCATGAGAAAATTAAAAAAAAAAAGAAAAAGTTTCCTTCACACATAACATATCCGATGAAATGTTAGTATTGTCGGTGCTTCTGAAATTAATAAATTTGATAAATATCTTGATCTCGTAAAAAGTTTCTTTCATTTCTTCGAGGTAATAAGAGAGAAAGGAAGAAAGTGATGGTGAAGAATTTACGCTACTATTTGGACTTGTAACTTCAAATTGTGACATCTTGGACGCCAAGTTATTTTCACCGGTGGTGTATAGATGAAATTGACAAACCACATTAACACGATAATTCGAGTCAAACTGTGAAAAAAAAATCCGACTATAGTTTAGTTTGATTTAGGACTTATAATTTTTGGATGATCCAATAAGTTTTATAGTCCATAAATGTTAGAAATTCAAATAAATCCTAAACCAAAATCAAATCAGTACTAATGCTAATAAAATACATTCAATTCAATTGTACTATGAATGAAAAAAGTGTTGGATATATATATTTTTAGGTTTTCCATGGTTTACATGAAATGTATAACTTATTTTTCTTTTAGTGGTTAGTCATGTAAATAATAGTACTTATTAGTCGTAATTTTTAATAATGTTTGTTTTTATTATGACTTATTAATAATATTTATTTTATATGATTTTATTATCTTTATTGTTGAATATTTTGGTACAATGCATTGACTCATCTCATATTTATGTTATTTTATTGAAAAACACTTTATATAGTTCTGTCTTACTAGGATTAAAGATATATTTGGGACACAATTTTACGTTTTGTGCTATGAAGACTTTATGAAAAATAACCCGAAAAAATCCGAAAATCCGAGAAAAATCGAGATTAAAAACCCGGATTTTATTGGTTTGGTTTGGTATTTAGATTTAATAACCCGATACAGTTGGTTTGGTTTGGTAATTAAAAAATTCGAACCAACCTGACCTATGTACACCCCTAATTCCCACGAAGACATTTCTCATAGATTTACGTAATAAAAATGTTGACATCCTCTTATATTTAGGTTTATTACAAACCTTCATTAATTTACTAAATTATATATAAAGATGGATGAGTATCTAATTGTAGTTCAACTTATCAAAAGATCAGTTAGGATAACACTGTTATTGTACATTTCCAATGTACAAAAAGCTAAATCCCTTAAATTCATTCTCTTAGATTTCAAACGAAATCTCAATTTCTACTCTTTAAATTCTTGGTATGTGTAATAATCCATCAAAAAATAAAATATATACTCAAAATTAAGCTACGAACACTTACCCTCATAATTTGGGTGAAATCCCTCTTCAAAATCGCCTTAGAAACTTAAAAATGAATTTGTCTGGCATTTATTATAGGTGTGGATCATTTTTGCAGGTGCGATGTCACGAGTTCGATCCTGCCTTCGAAGGTGCAATCTTCGCACTTGCAAGACCAACTTCGCACTTGCGATATCGCAGGCACAACTCCTCGATCGCAAGTGCAACTTTATCCGTAACAACAAAAATCTGCATTGACCCTTCTTGGTAACATGCCCACAATATTATATTTACAAGTCCAAATACCCTTTATGGACTTGTCTAACAACTCAAAATACCCATGGAATATCACAAATCGAGGCTCAAATTGAATAGAATTCTTTTTTTCTTCTTCCCCTCCCTTTTGATTCCCCTTTAATCTCCCTTTGTTGGAGCTATGATCTTTGGTGATTGGAACCCACTACTCTGGGGTTGTAGCTGGGGAATGCTGACCATCTGAGCAGCCCCTCTTGTCGAATGGAATTTCTCTTAAGTTCTTAAATTTTTGTTCTTTCAGAAAACCTGAATCACAGTTAGATACTTCGGATTACTTCCAAATTTTGCACACAAGTTTAATTAAACTATATAGACCTATTCCAAGTTCTCGTAACACCAATCGAAGTCCAATAACACCAAAGTTAACTCTTAGTCACACTTATGAACTCTTAAGTTCTTCAATTTACCAACTTTCGATGAATGGTGTCGAATCTTTTTACGAACATCCATAACCCAATCCAAATATATGTATAATCCAGAATCATCATATGAACATAGCGGAACCATTAAAATCTGATTTCGAGTTCGTTTACACAAAAGTCATACATAGGACAACTCTTTCAACTTAAAACTTCAAGATAGAAACTAAGTGTTTTAAACATTCTTGAACCTCTTGGAACCAAAATCCTTCATACTCACAAGTCATAAATCACCAAATGAACCTATGAGAGGTCTCAAATCACAGAACATGATGCTATAACTCAAAACGACCGATTAGATCATTAAATGCTATTTCTTAACCAATTGGTGATTTCCACTTCAATTCACCCACAAATTAAGTTATCATGTATATTGAAATCAATAGAAACTTAAAGTAATTTTATTTATATAATTCATCACTATACACATTTATCTTCCTTAGAACCCTAGTTCTTACATGCCCAATTCTAGAACTAGCATCACCGCTCCTTAAAATAATATATTTTTAAAATCATTATACTCTCCTAATAACATTCTCATAATTGTATTTAAATGTCGAGCATAGATTTTACCTTTTGGGTTCAAAACCCTAGTTTTGAGATCTTATAGAGATTCTTGACTTTGAATAAATTCCTATAGATTTTGATCAATGAAAGGTATTGGAACAGTACCGGATGGTGTTATATGACCATTATAGTACGATATATTTTACCTTGAAATATATTCATGGTGGAAGAGCTCCTCTCTCATTAGAATTAAAGATCAACTCCAAGAACTAACTCTTTCTCTCTCTAAACCCACATTTCAGCCCCTTTAAAATGAATCTGAAGCTTCACGTGCCTCCCTACGTAGCCTACACTTTCTCAAGTAGAGACTAAGTCAATTTGGCATGAATCAATGTTTGCAACAATCAATTCTAGAATTCAATCAAGAACAAGGCTAAATATCATATACCCAATCATAAATAAGCCCTAAATCAATAACCCATTAGGTACCAATACTAGGGTTCACAACCCTAGCTAAGGGTTTATCTACTAATGGAAAATGAAGAAATTGAAGAAGAATCTAAGATAGTATTCATGATACTTGATTAGGGAAAGAAAATCTAATGTTTAAAAGCTAAACTAGTACAAAGTTACCCAATACAGTAAATAAAAACGGCTCTAAAATGTTCAGGTGCTCCCAACTTACCAAACTTAACCTAAAAAAGACAAAATGTTCTATTTATACCCAGTTGAATATCTGACAAAAATGCCCATGTGGAGGTTGTGTGGACGCACAATTCTGTGTGCGGTCCACACTTTGAGATTTACTGGTCAACTGAGCTTTCTGCGATCGCATAAAACTGCGATGCAGCTGCACTTCCTCTAATTGTTAGGACCGTACATTTCTGAGTGAGACCACACGCTTGAACTTGGACTGGGGCTGGACCTTCTTCTGCGGACCGTACATTTATGAGTGTGGCCGCACTTTGGCTTCTGCGGCCGCACAATAATAGTGCAGTCCGCACATCTACAAGCTTCCCAAAACATGGTCTTTGAATCTCCTCTTTTGCGGCTGCACAATAATTGTGCGGTCCGCATTCTTTGAAGGAATTCCATCAGTGCATCTTCAGAGTTTGCGGTCGCACATGCTACTGTGTGGTCCGTACTGTACCCCTTTTTGCCTTGTTTTGGTCCTTGTCCAATTTTACTCCTTTTTGAGTTAATTTTTACTTTTTCGGCTCGTTTCCCAATACCCCTGCAAGAAAGCACATTTCATTAGTTCTCGGAAATATCTTTAAGCATTTTTGAGCTAAAACATAAGTAAAAGAGAGTAAATAAGCAATCAAAATCCCTACTTATCAGCACCTCGCGTGGGCATGGCATGTAGGCTATGCTGCTCTTAGCTGCTCTGCTACCTTTCAGAAAAAGGTCATAACATTTTGTAGGGATGTCCAAATGATAAACGATTTGAAGTGCTGAAAACTAGACACATAGTAATTTAATTCTATGATTAGCTCACCATCTAACTCTTTATACAATACAATTTGTGCTCATTTCAAATTTAATATTATGCAAACTTATTTGAAACTTTAGCCCGTCATATAATTTCCAACTTAGCTTGGCCTTAAGGATCTTCTAGACCCTAGAATATTTGAATACACCTTGTACACCTATATAACCATCAATTGATATATTTTAATCACTAGTCACCTATATATAACAATCAATTGATATCCTTTAATCACTAGTCATTGCTCACTCGTGAATTATTGTAATTAGCACACATCAATCTTTTTAATGGCCTTTAAACACTTTGATAATTTTCAGGATGTTAAAGATATTTTTTCAAACTAGATTAAGTTACATATAATTTATGTACATGGGGGTGGCTGTGTATGTGAAGTAATGATCATATATAGAGGAACCAAGTTATATTAAGGGGTTGTATATGGATACACTTTTGAGAATGATGTAATATACCTTGATTATATGTGGTTGGTCTTCGAGTTATTGTCCATATTGTGATGAAATTTACCTGTGCATTGAGAGTATGTAGTACATGTTGTTATCTTGGTTATTGTACGTATGATTATTCATCACATTAGATGTACATACTTTCAAAGGAAATGTTATTTTTGCACTAGCTAGAAGTCTCTTCACGACCATTTTGAAAAGGTAGATGATATTTACTGAGTGCACTCTGTACTCATCCCTCTTATTTTCTTATATGATATTGCAGATGCAGATCCGAGTACTAGGGATGGCAAACGATGCGAGGTGGTGCGGTTGCGAGGCACAACCGCGCACACCCGCGAAGACTCCAACTCGCCCCGCCCCGCAAAACAAAATTTACTGTTTTAAACCGCCCCGCCTCCCATATTTTTTTAATAATTTAATGTTAATCTCTTTGGTGAAAATTTAAGAGTAAATGTTGTCACTCAACTAATTCAAAAAACTTGTGATAGCTCTACTGTAAGAGGTTTTTGCTATAATATTATGGAAAATGATCCAGTGGCTACTTGGGCAAAAACTAAGTATGATCTTGAAAGCATTACACTTAGAGTGGCACATGATGACTACACAACTATTCACAGGAAAGTTTGGACAATCACTGCAAATGAAACAAATCCAGAATATAAGCAAATTTACAGGAAGTGTCTTCATCAGTATAATCTTTTGAAATCAGAATTCCGGAATTTGATTGAAACCTTACTCTTAAACGGTGATTTGGATCTAGCGTCTCAGGCTGCATCAAGTCATATATTCCCTTTAAACTTGAAAAACTTTTGCATATACTTGGAAATGTTCACTAAAATTCTGTCTCTGCCAAACTGCTAAAGATGCTTTCAAATAAATAACAAACATAGCAAGAAAAGCTAGCAAGTATTTTACAGTTTAAGATACGAGAAAAAGGAACCATTGCTTTGCAAAAACTAATCCATACTAAATGAGAACTCTGATTAGTCTGTTACAACAAAGCAAAAACTGAAACATTGGGATCTTCTTCTTCATCAAAAATAATACACTGTTACAACAAAGCAAAAACTAAAACATTGGGATCTTCTTCTTCATCAAAAGTAATGCATCTCCGACTTCCTTTAGTTATCAAGAAACTGAAACATCTGGATCTTCTTCTTCATCAAGCATCGCCGGACATGAAACTCTATCAATGCTTGAACATGAACCTAAAAAAAAGTATAATAGTATAAGAAAGTGAATACTATTATTAACATAGTAAGTCATAAAAAAGTTACTTACCATTTATCTCGTTCCATAACCAAGTTCCAGCACACATCAAAAGCCTCCAAAGTAGTAGGATGAAGTCTACTACTATGTGGGCTAATCAATCTCCCACTAGTGCTAAAGGTTGATTCTGAAGCAACGGTAGAGACATGAATGGCTAAGAGGTCACAAGCTATCTTTTGCAAAGTAGGAACTTTTAATCTGTTTGTCTTCCACCAGCTTAAATTGTCAAATGATGGCGTTGAGGTACCACACCTTCTTCTAAATATGACTCCAATTCCGATCTTGGGTCCACGTTCGCGCTACTCGAAGCGACAAACCTATTGAAACTAGATAGTCGGTCACCCTCAACAACACCAACAACTTCATTAGAACTAGATGCTTGAAATGACTCATGTGAAGCAACCATTCTACTCGTATACTTTTGAAAGAGATCAAAACAATGGTTTCGAACTTCATGAATTTTATGTAAAGCTTCTTCACCATAAATTTGTGCAATATAGAACTCAACCAACTTCATCTTATATCTCGGATCAAAGATAGTATCTATCCCCATCAAAATATGCATATCATCCCTATATTTTTTAAATTTCAACAACATTGATGATGCCATAGAGATAATCAAAGGATTTAAACTTTTCACCCAAGCTTCCATTTCTATATTAATATCCCAAACTTTTGAAAAGTATAGTTGAAGTTGGATATTGAGTCCCTGAGAATTGTTCAGTGATACGGTGAAACAAATTCAACTTTTCACAAACTTCATGTGTTGCACTCCATTGCCCTTCGGTTGGAAAACAACGATAATTGGTGTCATTAAACTCAACTTCGTAAACACCTCTTTGTAATCTAGGGTTGTTCTCAACATAAGATATGTCGAGTTCCAATGAGTAGGGCAATCATTCTCCAACTTTTTAGTACAGGAAATATGTAGCAACCGTGCAGCTTCTTCGAACCTTTCAATTCTGCCTGAAGATGCTATCCAATATAAGACACTGTTATGCACATTACTAATACCATCTTCTATCACCTTTAGTCCTTCTTGCACAATCAAATTTAAGATGTGTTCGGCACAACGCACATGCAACATTCGACCCATCAACAATAAATCCCTCTTACAAAGTTTCTCATCTAACAAAGTTTTCATCTTAGTATTGTTTGTACTAGAATTATCAACTGTAATTTTTGATATTATTCTTTCAAGATTCCACTCTAACAGGAAATTAAGCAACGCACCACACAAAGTATCCTTATCATGTGGAGCAGGAAAATAAATAAATCTAAGAATATGGCTTTGAAACCTCCATGAATCATCAATAAAATGTGTCGTAATAGCCATGAACCCTTTTTTGTATTGTTTGAAGTCCACATATCAGTTGTTATTGCATTTTACTTGTGAGTTTTTCCAACATCTTAGAAGTTTTTGATTTCAAATTGTCAAAAATATTTAAAATATCATTCTTGATTGTGTTCCTAGACACTATTTTTAAACAATGGCTGGAGACTAGCAACAAACTTCCTAAATCCAACATGATCGACAATCGACAAAGGGTATTCATGCAAAATGATGGCATGAGCAAGTTCCCTACGTGAAATATCTTGATCAAAATAATATTGTTGGCTACCATATCATCCCCCAAACCACCCTCATATTCTAAGTTACTTGGCTTCTTACTACATCTACGAATATGATCCCACAAAGATGATGTCCCACATTTTCTTGTTGATTTGATACGAGTGTTACAATACTTACAAACACCAAAGCGAGCACCATCAAGCTTCACCATTTTGTAATATTTCCATGCTTCAGAACTAAGTTTTCTTTTACCTGTTTCATCAACAACTTCCATATTAACTTCATCAGACTGCATAAGCCCTTGACTCTCAATCTCAATAGGAATTGTACTTGAAGATGGACACATTGGATTTTGTTCGCCTTGAGACTCCATACTTTTCTACAAAAATAAAGATAAAAGCAAGAGATGAAGTTGGTATTGACTAACTAAGTATTTACGTTGAGACTCCATACTTTTCATCTATCATACTGAACTTTAACACTAAACTAGTATTTTTCAACTCTGCTTAGCTACTACATCCAATAACAATTTTGGAGCTACAAAACTAAACATAAGAATCAGTACCTCTTGAAATTATCAGATTACTATTTGAAATGAATACATACATCAAACAGAAGCTGCTAACAATGCTTTAAATCCACAATGGTAAAAAATACTCGAAAAATTTAAGAAAATTAGACTTAGTCTACCCCTGAAGGTCCAGATTCAAACCTCGAAATTTGATAGATTTAGCCAAATAATATTCTTTTTGAAATGAACACCTTTAACATCTTCAATCTATTTCCTACTACTCAACTCAAAAAATAAAATAATCAACCAATTTAAAATAAAGAAAGATAAACGAAGAAAATCTTGCAGATTGGGAAATAAAGTGATGCTCATTGATTAATAGTAACATTTTCAAATTTTATCTTTAAGAATCCTAATGCTTTTTTATTTCAGTTCTTGTGTGGAAACAAAATGTTTTACCTTCTGAAGTTTGGGAAATAAAGTGATGCTCATTGATTAATAGTAACATTTACAAATTTTATCTTTAAGAGTCCTAATGAGGGACGGGTATGGGAGCGGTTTTTGCCGTTTCAGCCACCTCTACCACAGTTGCCTCCTAATGTACCACCTCCGTTTCTCCCTCTTGCCAGGAGGTGGGTTCTCCGCCGTAGACTTGTACGAGAGTATGATGCTCATCATAATCTCCCCCTCTGCAGGGATGTGTTGGATCTGCTAGAGGACGCACAGATAAATATGTACCTAAACTTACCTGGTATGGATTAACTTAGTGTTGCACATACTCACGTTTTGTGTTCTTATTTGATAGTTCATCTTGACGCCATACAATGACAATTTGATCGGTACCCAGCCAGATTATTGCTCGTTCGGCCGACCGTTTGGAGCACTTCTGCCCCGCTCATATGCCTCGATATTGTGGAGCATCATGCCTCTAAGCGGGTACTTCGTCAGTTTGGCCATCCGCAGTATATACCGAGGCCGCATATATGGGAGGCTATACATTATCAGAGGGATGATCATTCCAGGGCGGACAATGCATTTTTGACCTAGCTTGCGGCGCAAATGCATATTTAGGACCCGCGAGATCAGTTGATTCCACCCCTACCTACGCGGATTCAGGCGGTGACTATTCAAGGATATATGTCATGGTACCGCCACGTTACCCGACTTTTTTTTGGGAACACCATTCATCCGGCGGACGGTCGGTACGTTCCATACGCCGGGCGACACGAGGCACTGGTATGTTTTATGTTATTATTAATTATATAACTGTAATTTAGTGTCATATATGTAGTTTATATTTGTTACGTTGTGCAGGCTATTGGACTACATACCTTCTATCAGATGGGACTGCAGATGCAGGATCATGTCGGCGATCCTGCGGCCATGTAGGATTATAGTCATCGATTTGTAGAGGTGGCTTTCCGGACACTGCAACGAGCCCGACAGGATCAACGTTTGGCACACGAGCCTGATTATATGGACCCAGGGCAGTACGAGCAAGGTCGTGGTATTGCACGAGGTGGTCGTGGACGACGAGGTGGTGGTGCCCGACGAGGCGAGGGTTTCAGATGACATGGTGGTGGCCGGAGAGGAAGTGGTCCCCAGCAAGGGGGCGTTGAGGCTCCTGCTGATGATGTTGCTGCTGATATGGCATGTGGCCTACATGAGACAGACATGTCGTCTTACAGCCTTGGGATGCATCTCACTCCAGTGGCTTCGCAGGTGACCCCGTCAGGTCAATTATTGATCACGGGCACGAATATTCCTGGAGTGGATTGGGCTAAATACTTCCCAGGCCCATCTACCGCTAATGAGGATTGGCCGACCTGAGATTTGCATAGTGGGCACCGAATGAGTTATGGCTCATCATCACATTCACAGGTATGAGTTTATTAGTATTGAATTTGAATTTGTTTTAACTGTAACTTATTTATTTTCTATAACTTTATTAGTTTCCTTTTTAAGGCTTCACGCTATGCTGACGTAGCTGCAACATATGATTACATTCAGGAGCCTGACGAGATCATGGTAAGACAATTTAAATTTAGGTTTCTACTGGACCAACGACCCTTTATATCGATCCTGACAGCACCACTGATACCTGTCATCTTGCCCCACATCCGGCTATAAGGAGGCGATTTGATGATGATAATATAGCGTACCCGGGCGAGATGGGATACGCCTCAGGCCAGCGGCTGTGTTGAGGCACACCGGATGCGGGACACATTGATTTGTCCTTCCTTTTTTTTGTATTTGATGTAAATAATATTTTTGTATAGACTAAAAACAATTTTTTAATTTCCCCTTTCATTAGATAGTTTCATGCTACAACCACAAACACAAGCATTAAAACTTAACTTCCAGTACAATTAAAATAAAGTTCAGTACAACAAACAAGGAAAAAATTAATTAAAATTCATTACTACAACACAAACACAAACACAAACATAGCAGGCCAACATAATAAAAATACATGAGCAAGGCATAAATAAAGATAAGGTAATACACTAAACAGATACAACGCAAGTTTAGTCCCTGCCGCCTAATATTCTCTGATCCAACCACTTAAATTGTTCTTCCAATTTTTTTTCTTCTTCTACCTCTTTGAGTTTCGCCATCAACTCTGCAACCTCTCTTTTATTTCTCTTTCACGTTCCCATTGTTTTAAACAAAAATTATTAAGATGCTGCAAAGATACTTTGTAGCATTTCTGATAACATGGTTCATCAACCCATACCTCAAAATCGCAAATATGTTCGTCAGGAACCTTATAAAACTTGTTCACACAGTGCCAGTAGCGGCGTCCAACTTCACCATTATCACAACAATTTTGCATCATGCATCTTTTTCCACACTTACACATTGGTGTATAAAGAGGTTGAGATATTTGTGCGTTAAAAAATTTGCACAAAATAACTAGAATGAGCCCATTATTTATAGGCGAGACAACACACATAACGTAGTATTTAACCGCGCTAAATATATAAATATACACATAACGTAGTATTTAATCGCGCTATATTTTGCATGTTAAATATCATGATGTGTACAAGACAACTTTATGTCAGCTGGTCAGCCTTTTCAGTTCGACAAAACAACACACATAACGTAGTATTTAACCGCGCTAATATACACATAATTTTATTATTTAATCGCACTATGTTTTGCATGTTAAATATCTGATGTGTACAAGACAACTTTATGTCAGCTGGTCAGCTTTTTCAGTTCGACAAGACAACACACATAATGTAGTATTTAACCGCGCTAAATATACACATAATTTTATTAAATTATCATTTAAAAAACTAAAATGGAAAAGTTCAAATCATAATTAACAAACATAAATTTATTTCATAAATCTTGGAACATAAACAAAACAACTAATTATTACAACATAAACTCATGGATAGTTAGGCACACTAGAAGAACACCCACCACGAGCTTGATTAGTATTTCCACCCAAACCACCTTTTTCTACGGTCGTGTCCTATTTGCGAGCATATACCACATTTGCGCGCATAAACAGTATCACTAAAATCCATTTGGTTCCGTTTAAGAGTTCTCTTCTGCACATGTATTCGACGCAAATAGGACTTGTTGCACACCATTTTAAATGGTTTCGGCGGCCAATAATGCTCAGTACCCACTGGCTGCAACTGCCCACTACATGTGTTTAGATACTTGGAAACACTATATTGTTGATCAACATAGTTGGTCTCCCCAAAACCAATACGTTGAAAACACTTGATGGCATGTGAGCAAGGCATGTGGTAGATGGACAATTTCCCACAAGAGCATAACCTTGATGATTCATTTACAGTATGTACATTATTCCCCCGATTTTGATGGATAGCGGTGCGAGCTTCAAAAACATTTCTTTCGTTATCATACTGCAAAAATGAATGCCAATGTGCTCGCCGTCTGTATTTCTCAAATCTCTTCATCGGCACTGGAATAAATTCAACACCCCTTTCCATCAATGCCGTTGCAGCTGCAGACTGTTCAACAAACCTCTCCGCCATCTACTTAAACGACATCCGCGCCATGGCTGTGATAGGCAATCCTCCCGCCGACTTCAATAACCCGTTGAAAGACTCTGACACGTTTGTAGTCAGAATTCCCCATCGCCTGCCACCATCCGCATGCAAACTCCACTTTTCAGGGTGATGTCGCATTAACCAACAATAGGCTGCCTCGTCTTCTTGCCTGATAGATTCCATGTGCCTCCGGAATTTATGTTGTTGGTGGCCTGTTGCTGCCATCCACATCAAATCATGTAGATCCTTGTTGGGATATGCCTTCTGGAAATTGGCCTTAAAGTGCCTCACACAGTAACGGTGGTATGCATAAGGTTCTTGCCATGCATGCAAGTTCTCCACAGAACTTAATATACCACCGTGCCGATCAGATTAGACAAATACTGGAACGCTGTTTGACAACGTGCTCTTTCAAGTGGTTCAAAAACAGCGTCCACGTCTCTGTGCTTTCATTGGCACAAACAACAAAAGTTATAGGAAATATCTTTCCATTAGAATGTACTGCCACGACTATCAATAACTTGATATCGTACTTTCTATAGACATGAGTGCCGTCTATGGATATTACGGGCCGGCAATGCGAAAATCCATCAATTGCTGGTTTAGACGCCCAGAACACGTAATTGAATATATATTCTAGTTTTCCCGGACTCCGATCAAGCTTCCATTCAACAACCGTCCCGGGGTTAAAGTGCTGCAGTGCGGCCATGTACTTTGGCAGAGATGCAAATGACTTATCCCAGTTACTGTAGACAATTTCAAACGCTCGTTTGCGTCTGAGAAATGCCTTTATTTTCGTACTGGTATGGCCATATTCCTGGTGGACTGATGTAATGCATTCTTTGATTTTATACCTTATAGACGCTTCGAGGTGCGGAATAAGTACAAGAGAAATCAAGTCAATATTCAAGTTGAAGTGATTGTGTCCATTTCGCATGTGTGGGTGGGAATGTATTTACCCACTTTCCACATACCTGTCTTCTTCTTGGTGGCACGCAACATCCAATGACATGGCCAAAACCACCTGCGACAAACAGCCTTGTATACTAACAGACTTGACTCCCATACCTGCATCTCACGACACTCTTTTACGTTGTGCATTTCACAAGCCCTGCTTACACGCGCTTTATCAGGAAAAAACATGCCCTTTGCAAGCACCGTTGGTCTAGACTCATCCCACATTGCTGTCCGAATTTCATCAAAATCCCTTGTGAGAGCTTCCACATCCGGCATGCTTGGCAAGTTATTAATGTAAGGAATCTCTCTTGAATGAAACGGCAATTCGGACTCGTACACTCTTCGTCTAGTAGGGGGGAGGGGGTTGGATCATACTCTCTCTTCAAATTAGGTCCTTCCTCCTCATCCTCCTCATCACCATCCTCACGAGGAAAGGGTGTCTCATCTCCGGATTCATCGGCATTGTTGTCGTAATCATTGTTCTCTTCCTCACTCTGTGCATCTGCCAGATCTCGATTTAATACGTCATCTTCGGGCAATTGCGTGAGTACGGGTGGTTCAACTTGCTCGTTTTCACTGCACAACCAACAAAATAATAAGCTACTGAAATTAATAAAAACTTTCCATATAGCTATATCACTTCACTTACAAGTCGTAATGTGATGAAATTCTATGATGGACATTTTCATTTAGGTGATGACTCCTGGATGGACCACTTTGAAACCCATTTGTACATAACCAAGCCATCAGAGCTGAATCTCTCTAACTCAACCATATCATAAGTACCCAAAGAACCAATCATATCTGTGATTGTGCTGATCCAACCTACTACCAAGCTGTCCTATTTCTTGAGTTCCTTCTGAATTACCCTCAAGTTGACACCTCTCCTTACCAGAATACCATGATCCTTACCGAAAGCTCACCACAAGAGATCCTAGCATAATACAACACCTCCCTAAGGCCCATAAACCATTGTATTCCCTCTTAAGCACCCTAAAAGTACCACAACCGAGACACCCACTCTAAATAGACCTTCTGCGAATCTAAAGTCGTTTCCTTCACTTTCCTGATATTGAAATGTAGAATCCATAATGATATAGAAATACCACGAGTCTCGACACCATCCAATGTAAATCTCAAATTCTAGCCATATACAAATCTGAAAAATTGTCAATTGCTCCATATAAATCTTGTATCCATTAGAACCTTCTCGAGAGTCATCTACTCTGCTCAAATCTCAATTGCACAGCCCAAACGGGCCGAACGACCTGTGCCCCATTAGCGCAACAACACCCAAAGAACTAACCCCTACTTAACGCAATCAAGCAAATTCCTACTCCATGCGCACTACATCCTTCACGAATAACAACTCAATCATTCGATGATTCCCATACACCCATAAAGTGTAATACAACATGTATCCAAAACGTTTCTTGCTTAAGTCATCCTCAAAACTAGCCTTTGCAATTCATAACTGATCCACAAGTATGTCTTAGATCGAAACCAATACAACACGTAACCATGCAATTAAATCTTCGATAGTAGACTCCCCCACTTGGCTCAAAGCCATATATCAAAACACTTGATAACTCACAATGCCATACTCTATTACTGCCATATTACCGCAGTGATATTCAATTAAATCCTTCATAAGCTCATGTAACACAAACAATATAATACATCAAATCATCTGCTAAGCTCACATTCATCCTCCTGACGGCCAGGTCAACTTTCTCAACCAATCCAAACTTAAATCCCAACTTCCTATATCGACTGGTAGAAAAGAAAGCCTCCACACAACATCATAAGGATCCCACATTCGTAGTTTACCCCACAAGTGATAAGTCACTTTCTTAGCCTCAAACTAACATCTCTCGATACCTTTTCACAGCCACAACTACTACGCAATCACTTAATCTTCCTGAGTTTGAACTCATTTACAAGACATGAAAATCTACTTCATTCCACTTACGAAATTACATGAAAGAATCTCTCAAAAACCTTCATAACTCAAGACTGTATGACACATCTGTAGAAATCGAGCTTCCAATAGTCCTTTTCACATCTCAAGCAAACTCTTCCCATCATATTCAAACCATTTGAACTCATCTCGCAGTCATATTCTACTCATCATATAGCCATCCAACCACTCACCGAGCCAGCAATTCCATTCATATGGACACTACTTGACATAGAAGTCCAAAAGCACATGCTCACATAAGTGAAAATACCGAGCCTAAGTTGTAGTTCAAACCGGGCCTCAAGTCCTCCAGACTAGCCCATCACCAAAACACAAAAAAAACATCTCGTACCTCATCCATAGAATCCACAAGACGTCTATGTATAGCTGATACTGAGCTCTCACATGCGCATACGAGTGAGTGGAAGGAATTCAAAGAGATACGCTTCAAACTGAATCAATGCCCCACGATAAGGAAAGAAAGATGAGTAGTTTGTCCTAAATGTCCTGTAGCCTCTCGAAGATAGGTATGGACGTCATCATACCGATCCGCAAGACTCTACTAGAAACATGATCATGACTCATAGAACCTATGAACATATAGCTCTGATACCAACTTGTCACGATCCAAAATCAAACTAGTCATGATGGAACCTAACCCAACCCGCTAGGTAAGCCAATTAGCAACAACCTAGTTCAAAAGGTAGTGACGAGCTTGGACAACGATCAAAGTCCAACACCAATATCCAAGAACAACTCGTGGCATTATAATAAAATTAGTACAAGTAATAACTCAAAGATATGATGCTCCACTCGTTCTCAATAACGGAAAATAGGCATGCTTTTCAGGTATAACAGTAAAACCCAAATCTTTCACTGAAATCACCAAAATATGAGTATATTAGAAAACTATGATTTTTCCCAAGAACTTTCAACAACATGTAAGATGTTTCATTATTAGATATCATGAGAAAACTACACATATATGCCTACATGTCAATGTGCATGTGAAGCCATGAATGTCACAATACTGTTAAACATGAGAAATGCATCTCTATGCCTACATGCCAAGTATGCATGTCAAATATAATGCATCACAGTGATGAACTCATGTACACACTATCTCAGAGTACTCAATCTCACCGTCTCACGCTCAATCACTCGGCACACTCAATCACTCGGCACTCAACACTCGACACTCAATCACTCGGCACTCTGTACATGCGCTCATTGCTGGTATGTCAGACTCCGGAGAGGCGAATCCTGCCCAAGCGCTCATATAAGCCAGCATGGCATGCTGCGACGTGCAACCTGATCCCATCATAAATCAATAAAACATGTTGCACCGTGCAACCAGTCCCCATTATGAATAAATAAAACTTGTTGTGGCGTGCATCCCGATCCATCAATATCATTCACAAATTGGCCCTCAGGCCCCAACTCAGTCATCAATCTCTCCAGTCTCTCGAGCTCACAAATCTCATGCCAATCAGCCCAAACAATGATAACATGATGTGACATCAAATGATAGCAGAGGCTGTAGAGACTGAGATATGATATGCAAATGAATGAATATGAATGAGCATGTAATTGCAATTTAAGCAAATAACTCAACAACAAAAATGAACTCACTGGTGTCCCAACAGAATAAGTATATAGCCTAAATATGATTTCTAACATGAATCACAACTCAATTACTCTAACACGTATAAATTTCATAGATAGAAATAAGATTAGATTACTACACAATACCACAGAACCAACCGAGTCACAATTTTTGCAGTGCACGCCCGTCACCTAGCATGTGCGTTACCTCAACACCAACCATATAACACGCATTTCAGGGATTCATACCCTCAGCACCAAGTTTAGAAGTGTTACTTACCTCGAACAAGCCGAATCCTATACCAAGCAAGCCAAACAATACTCTATAAACGTCATCCCGCACGAACCGACCTCCGAACAGCTCGAAACTAGCCAAGAGAAACACTAGAACATAAAAGAATGTCAAAGGAAACAAACCCAATCAATAAAGGTTGAATCTTTAACCAAAATTCCAAAGTCAACCAAAAGGTCAACAAAAATCAACACGGGTCCTCCTTGGATTCCGAATCCAAGCTTACCCGAGCGAAGCCCGAACTAATACAAGCTCACACGAACAAAAACCTTCTCAATCGAAATCCGATAGCGCTACCAATTCTTCAAAACATAGTTCTTCGGTGTTCATAACCCAAGAGTCCAACCCACACTAGTTGGGTCCCATATCTCCTGAAATACGCCTCCAAAACTCGCCAAATCGAGTATGTTGTTCTCCTAATATAGGAGAAAAAAATCCAAAAATAAATAAACGCCTCTAAATCATTTTCAAGTTCTAAAATTTAGGACATAACCATAGGTCTTGATTTAAAGAATTAAATAAGTTTTCAATTAAAATCATGGATTAAAGCTTAAACCAAGGGAATGAATCAAAGAAAAATACTTAGGTTATGGTTTAGACCTTTCCCCATGGAATAAACTTGAAGAATATCCTTGAATTTTCCCAACCCCAAACTTTCAAGATGAGAAAAACTCCAACAACATTAATAGTCAAAAAACGCCCAGCTGGTCTGCCTCGTTTCTTATGCCAAACGATCGTGAAACTCGTTTTTGATGCCTTCAACGGATTTCTTGTGAAATTCTAGTCAAGTTAGGCTTTTGAATCACTCTATTTAACCTTATAATAAAGGAGATATGTTGGTTTTAATATTTGAAAATAGTGCCGATTTTTAAATACGAATTCAATGGTATTTTCGTAATTAATCTGAAAAAGTGGTAACGCGATTCTTAGTAAAATGACCATATATTCCTCATACGATGTCAAAACTTGATGATTTCAGTTGATATGGTTTTAAAATTACAATACGAATATAATGGGTTAGTCGAAAAACGAATCAAAGGTCGTTTGCTCAATATGGTAACCTTTATGCTCAGTTGACATCGAAACCGAAAGCAATCACCTTATTACAATCCAAACTTATCCAAAACTCATCGGAATTTGACCAAACTTTGTGAACATGTCCAAAATCATCATACAAACTTATTGGAATAACTAAAACCCGACTCCAAGTCCGTTTACTCAAAAATCAAACCTTTGTCAAATTTTCCAACTTAAAGCTTCTAAAACGAGAACTATTCTTCCAAAACTATCCCGAACCAATCGAACACCGAAACTAACCATACACATAAGTCATAGTACATAATATGAAGCTACTCAAAGTTTCAAACCACCAAATAGAACGTTAAAGCTCAAAACGACCGGTCGGATCGTTATAATAAAGGAAGAAATAAATGACTTTCCCTATTTTTCTGACCGTGTAATATAGTAGAGATAAATTATACATATTTTACCTAAGAGAAATAATTTGGTATATTTTTTTTGCAGATCACACCCTCGTCCTCCTTTTCTTTTAGCCAAACATATATTAAAAAAGATCCTAAATATAAAAAGATTGAAAGTCAAAGATTATAACCACAGCCAAAGATTATAACCTAAAATATTTTTGAATACTTAACGAAACTTCAGCCTAAAATATGTATAGAAAATAATTGGTTACTATTTTTGAAAAAATAAAAAAGACTCTTATAATTAAAAGGATTCCAAACTGCTCATACGTTTCCAAATGTGACTTCAGAAATTGAAGCGTGCAAAATAATGTGTTATATATAGCTCAAATACGGAAAATTTTGATATACAAAATTTAATTGATTTTAAAGTCTTAATTATTAGGGATCATTAATTAATAACTATTCCTAAATATAGGAAAATAATTAATTTACTATTTTATCCAGTGTGAAATTATATATTTTCTCACCTTCTTTAGCCGAGGGTCTATCAGAAACAGTCTTTCGGGTAAGGCTGCATTTATCCTACCCTCTCCAGACCCCACGTGTGTGTTTATACTGAGTTCTTGCTGTTGAAATTATATTTTTTAAGGGTAAAAAGATGAATGACATTTCAGTAAGGGTTTTCGTGCTTTTAATATAGTATAGTTAGATAGATATAGATTAAGATAATTTAACTATCCAATCGTTATTTGGATATACATTTCTCAGATGTAGGACACTCCGAGACATGTTTTTTGTGACCATTATTTCGTGAAAAAAAGAGACTTGATATGTCAAAATATAGCTAGCGAGCTCAAATGAACGGAGCAAAAATTTCAAGAATGAAAAACATGGCTAAAGGAGGCCATACATACAATAAGCTCCTCACGTTGTGAAGATAGTGAGTCTACAGAGTGTAGTGGCTAGGAAGTAGCAGATGATTCGACGAGATTTGCATTAGAGGGCCCCATTTTCTTCGGTCTTACCCACATTTTTCCTATTCTACGATTTGAAAATGATTAAATGAGATTTCCGTATATTTGAAATATTATTTTTAACTTATTTGCTCTTTCTTCCCTTTCTTTTGATTGTGGCGGGACCACAAATAATATCAAAAAGAAGAGTCACGGTGATATTTTGTAACGACCCGACAAATTATATTATTTTTTAGAACTCTGTTCCCCTAAATAAGACTCCTCGTATATACTTTAACTATTTTATGACTTGCGGGGATGGTTAATTTGAGATTTGAAAGGGTTCGGACTGAAATCAGAACATTTGGTTCCTTAATTTGGCCTTAAAAGGCTAAGTTTGACTTCGGTCAATATTTTGAGTAAATAACCTCAGAATCGGGATTTGACAGTTCCAATAGATTTGTATGATGATTTCGGACTTAGGCGTATGCTCGGCTTGGATTTTGGATGATCCGGGAGCGTTTCGGCGCCTAATATCAAAAGTTGGTTCCTGAATGATTTTGAAGTTCTTTAAATTTTGTTTGGAGTAGGTTTTGTTGATATCGAGGTACGAATGGAATTCTGAATTGATTTGATAGGAATCAGACGTGTGAAAGTCTTTTTAGAAGTTTTTGAGTTCATGAGTCAATCCATGCGTTTTGGCATCCGATTCGTGGTTTATGATGTTATTTCAGTATTTTGATCGCTCGAGCAAGTTTGCATGATGTTATTAGGCTTGTGTGGGTGATTCGTGTGGAGCCCTGAGAGCTCAGGTGAGTTTCTGACGTTAGGGAGGGTGAGAAACACTCCAGTTTCTGGTGTTTCTTGCCAGCTGTTGCAGGTCTCGTAAATGCGAGAATTTATTTGCATTTGCGAATATCGCATTTGCGAGGAAGGCTTCACAATTGGGACGAAGCCTGAGCTGAGTAGTGTTTGCATTTGCGACCTCAGCAGAGTCCGCATTTGCGACCCCTTTGTCGCATTTGCGACATTTGCAGTGGGACCCCAGGTTCGCATTTGCAATGTGTTTGTCGCATTTGTGGACTTCGCATTTGCGAACCAGGTATCGCAAATGAGACATGAGAAACCTGTACACAACTTATTAAATGCAGGACTTAGACCATTTAGTTCATTTTCTTTCATCCCTTGGGCTATTTTTGGAGCTTTTGGAAGAGGGTTTTCATCTAGCACTTTGAGGTAAGTAATTTCTATACAGCATAAGTTAAATACATAGATTATGGATAGATTAACATGTAAAAATTGGTGAAATCGTGGGTTTAGATGAACAACCTAGGTTTTGATTAAATGGGATTTTACCCGAAAAATGGTTATGAAACTTAGTAAAAATCATATATTTATGTTCCTAAGGTTATGGGTAACAACTTTATTCAAAAAATTTCAGAATTCGAGCACGTGGGCCCAAGGGTACATTTTAGGAATCTTGCATTTAGAGTTGGGTAATCACTTTAATATTGAGATATGTACTTTTGAGCATAAATTGAATAATTTATATAATATTTGACTAGTTTCGAGTCGTTTGGCACCAAATTTGGAGGTTTGAGCACATTCTTGAACCGCGAAGTAGGCTTTGAGACGAGTTAAGTCTCATTTCTAACATTGTAAGAGGGAAATTACCCCATAGGTGAATTAACTAGTGTGTGTGTCTATTTGTGGGGGGATACACACGTACTAGGTAAAGAGAGTCCGTGGATAGCTACGAATTATGCTATAGTCCGGGTAATCTAGGACCCATATCATGATATACTTGAAATTTATTGCGCCTTGCTTGTTAATTGAATTGCTTAAAGCATATTTCCAAAATTGGTAAAGGAATTCCAAAGGGATAAGTTTCACTTGTTTGAAGTTATGAATAGAAAACTTGACTGTTATTGAAAAACTTGTGTTTCTTTAAAGTGTTTTCTATTAGTAGAGCAGGACGAACGCCTCGGTAGCAGATAGATGTATCTATGGTTCACATTGTTCGACCCTCGATAATGCATAATTTAAATAATATTATGTTGGTTCGGGCCGTATGACCTCGGCATTATTTGCGCATGATAACTCTTGGGATTTTTCATAACTGATATTGCTCCAATGTTTGATGAAAGATAAATATGGGATTAATAATTGTGAAAAAGGATATTTATCATCTTTGGTTGTTGAGTTCTAGCATATTTCTTGTAATCCATGCTTAGTTACAATTTTGACTTATTATTATTAGCCTTAGTAAGTGTCAAGCTGACCCCTCGTCACTACTTCTTCGAGGTTAGACTGGATACGTACTTGGTACATATTATTTTATGTACTCACGCTACACTTCTGCACTTAACTATGCAGGATTTGAGGCAGGTGCATCTGGATATCCGTCCGACACACATACTTGATCCTGGTTCGAGATTCCACGGTGAGCTGCCCTTCCGAGCCATTCAGAAGCATGCCGGAGTCTCTCTTTTGTTTTGTTTCTGTCTATTCTATTTTAGACGGCACAATAGACATCTTTTGTATATTCTACTAGTTGCCCACATACTTGTGAAACTAGATCTTGGCACACATTAGTAGACTTGTGATTTTTGGTTTTGTTTCTATGGATATAAATACTTCCAGCTTCTTTCATTTATTATCTTAAATATGTTCCTCATTAAATCTTCTAAATTAAGGAAACATTACTACATAATTAGGTTATTCATTGTTGGCCTGTCTAGGAATGGTGCTGGACACCATCACGGCTTGATATAGAATTGGGTCGTGATAACATGGTAGCAGAGCACTAGGTTCACTTAGGTCTCCCAAGTTATAGGCAGACCTAATAAAGTCTTGCGGATCGGTGCAGAGACGTTCGTACTTATCTCCGGGAGGCTATAGGGTGTCAGGAAACTACGCTTTATTAATCTCCTATCGTGCAGTTGATGGTGTACTAAGTTTCTTACTCTTATCACTCATAGATGGTGAGAATGTGCGCAACAGACATTCCGTACCTGGGAGGAGCTGCTCTCCCTGTTGCTAGAGGCTGAGGCGAAGGCCGGGGGAGGGCACCGACCTGAGGTAGGGGACGAGGACATCCCAAAGTTGCCCCAGTTGCACCACCAGTGGACCCAATGGAGGATCCCATTGTAGAGGAGCAGGGTGAGGTGCCCGTAGTAGAGCCGACTCCGGTTGATTTCGTGACAGCACCGGGCTTCCAGAAGGTCATGGACCGCATACGGTTCATGGAATCTATGATCCAGGCTAGTTTATTTCCAGTAGTTCAGCCACATCTCAGGAGGAAGGGGGAGCACAAACCCCTACTGCTCAGGCTCCTGCGCATGCAGCCGCTGTATATCATACCTAGAGCATGCTACCCGTGGGCGGAGCCCATCCAGTTGCAGTGGTTGTACCTTATCCTAGACTAGCTGTAACCGGTGAGCCGCAAAAGCTTTTAGATAGATGGACTAGGCTTCACCCTCCGGTCTTTGGGGGTGAGCGACATGAGGATCCTCAGGACTTTATTGATAGGCGCAGGGACAGACTGCACAACATGAGGATATTTGAGTCTCACGGGGTGGATTTCACTACCTTTCAGTTGGAGGGCAGTGCACGTAGGTGGTGGAAGTCTTATCTTCTTGGCAGGCCAGGAGATTCTCCTCCTATGACTTGGGACCAGTTCACATGCCTATTCTTGGATAGGTATCTTCCACCCTCGCTGAGGGAAGATTTATGGTTCCAAGGCGAGATTCTCTAAGATGTCCTGCCATGCACTTACGATACTCCCTACTGAGGTGGGGAAAATGCGGAGGTTTTATGTGAGGCTGTACTCAGGTATTCAAGCTAGTATGGATCGGGAGGTTGATATGGGACTCCCTATCAGTTAGTAGTTGAGATTACTCGCAGGATTGAGGGTTACCTTCAGAGGGGTAGAGAGCAGATGCAGCGGGACAAGAGGTCTCATTTTTCTGGAGAGTTCAGAGAAGTCCCAGCTGAGGGCAGAGGTCATTTTGGGAGGGTCCAGCCCAGCAGGTCCCCATATTTAGCACCCCCACCCCCTCGGGGTGTTTTAGCGCAACCCTATTTTAGTGCTATGCTGGAAAGTTCTTACCTCCCTCCAGCTATTCAGGGTTTTTCCAGTGGGTACTCCGGTCATTAGGGTTCCTCCAGTGCCTACTTCAGTGCCATGCCAGAGAGTTCATATCGCCCACCAGCTATCAGGGTTCTTCCGGTGGATATTGAGGCTATCAGGGTCAGACTTCAGGGCAGCAGTCCACTACTCCGAGAGGTTGTTTTGAGTGTGGGAATCTTAATCATGTGCGAAGATGTTTTCCCAGGCTTCGGTGCAAGGCAGTGCAGCAGGGTCAGAAGCCCATAATTACAGCTCCAGTAGCCGTAACAGCTGCCCGGCCGCCTAGAGGCAGAGTGCTGGTGGGTGGATGCCATCCCAGAGGTGGAGGTCAGACTGGAAGAGGCCATCCAGGTGGCGCTCCAGCCAAATTTTATGTTTTTTTGGCCAGACCAGATGCAGTGGCCTTAGCGTGATCACAAGTATTATCTCATATCTCTGTTTGCGGTAGGGATTATTCAGTATTGTTTGATCCAGGATCTACCTATTCGTATGTTTCATCCTTGTTTGCTCATTGTTTGGATATTACTCGTGAGTCCTTGGGTACTTCTGTCTATGTATCGACTCCTGTGGGCAATTCTATTATTGTGGATCGAATCTATCGGTCCTGTGTGGTTATATTATATGGTTACGAGGGATCTTCTGTTGCTTGATATGGCCGACTTTGAAGTCATCCTGGGAATGGACTTCTTTCTGTACTAGATATGGCTAAGGTGCTAGGGTGTTTTCTAAGATTGACTTGAGATCAGGGTACCATCAGTTAAAGATTCGGGACTCAGATGTTCCGAAGACTGCTTTCCGTACTAAATATGGCCATTAGAGTTTCTAGTGATGTCCTTCGGCTTGACTAATGCCCCAGTGGCTTTTATGGACGTGATGAACAGGGTGTTCAGGCCTTATATTGATTTGTATTCATTGTCTTTATTGATGACATTTTGATTTACTCACGTAGCATGATGGAGCACGAGCAACATTTGAGAGTGGTGCTTCAGACCTTGCAGGAACAGAAGCTATATGATAAGTTCTCCAAGTGTGAGTTTTGGTTTGATTCTGTGGCATTCTTGGGGCATGTGGTATTGGGCGAGGGTATTAAGGTGGATACCAAGAAGATTGAGGCGGTTCAGAGTTGGCATCGTCCTAATTCGGCGACTGAGATCAGGAGCTTCTTAGGGTTAGCAGGTTATTATCATCGGTTTGTGAAGGGTTACTCATATATTGTATCACTTTTGACTAGATTGACCCAGAAGGGTGCTTAGTTTCATCTGTCCGATGATTGTGAGGCGAGCTTCCAGAAGCTCAAGACAACTTTGACCACAACACCAGTCCTTGTGTTGCCTTCCAATTCAGGGATGTATACTGACTATTGCGACGCTTCACGCGTTGGCTTGGGTTGTGTATTGATGCAGGAGGGGTGAGTTATTGCTATGCTTCACGTCAGTTGAAGCCCCATGAGAAGAATTATCCTGTGCACGATTTTGGAGTTGGCCGCGATTATTCATGCTCTTAAGAACTGGAGGCATTATCTATATGTGGTGTCTTGTGAGGTTTACACTGATCATTGCAGTTTGCAGCATTTGTTCAAGCAAAGGGATCTCAGTTTGAGGTAGTGTAGATGGCTTGAGTTACTGAAGGATTATGACATCACCATTCTTTATCACCCAAGCAAGGCAAATGTTGTCGCGGATGCCTTGAGCAGGAAGGCAGAGAGTATGGGTAGCTTGGCATTATTTCAGCAGAGAAGAGACCACTAGCCTTGGACCTTCAGTCCTTGGCTAACAGACTTGTGAGGTTGGATATTTCAGAGCCCAGCCAAGTTCTTGCTTGCGTCGTTTCCCAGTCCTCACTATTGGAGCAGATCAAGGATCAAAAGTTTGATGATCTGCACTTGTTGGTTCTTAGGGAGACGGTAGTACAGGGTAGTGCCAAGGAGGTTTCTATTGGTGAGCATGGTGTTCTGCGACTCCAGGGTCGTCTATGTGTTCCTAATGTCGATGGCCTGAGGGAGAGGATCCTAGAAGAGGTGCACAATTGTCGATATTCTATTCACCCAGATGTCAAGAAGATGTATCACGACCTGAAGCAGCATTATTGGTGGCGGCGGATGAAGAAAGACATAGTTGAGTATGCAGCTAGATGTCTAAATTGCCAGCAGGTTAAGTATGAGCACCAGAGGTTAGTAGGCCTACTTAACTAATGACTATACCTTAGTGGAAGTGGGAGCGCATCACTATGGGCTACGTAGTTGGGTTGCCGCGAACTTTGCAGAAGTTTGATGCAGTTTGGGTCATTGTATACAGATTGACCAAGTTGACACACTTCATTTCTATGATGACTACGTATTCTTCGGAGAGATTGGCCCAGATTTATATTCAGGAGATAGTTTGGCTTCATGGTGTGCCTATTTCCATCATATCAAACAAAGGTCCTTAGTTTACTTCAAATTTTTGGAGAGCCATATAGAGTGAGTTTGGGACCCGCGTAGAGCTCAACACCGCATTTCATCTCCAGACCGACGGGCAGTCGGAACGGACAATTCAGATATTGGAGGACATGCTTAGAGCATGTGTGATTGACTTTGGAGGGCATTGGTATTTGATTCTTGCCTTTGTCCGAGTTTTCTTACAAAAACAGTTACCAGTCCAGCATCGAGATAACTCTATTCGAGGCTTTATATGGTCGGGGTGTCATTCTCCTATTGGGTGGTTTGAGACCGGCGAGGCTAGGTTGTATGGTACTGATTTGGTGAAGGATGCATTGGAAAAGGTAAAGATGATTCAGGAGCGACTTCACACAGCACAATCCTAACAGAAGAGTTACGTAGATCAGAAGGCGTGTGACTTATCATTTATGGTAGGCGAGAAGGTTCTCTTGAAAGTCTCGCCGATGAAGGGAATCATGAGGTTTGGGAAGAAGGGCAAGTTGATCCCAAGCTTTATAGGTCCATTTGAGGTGTTGAGACGAGTTGGGGAGGTTGCTTATGAGCTTGCTTTGCCTCCCAGCTTATCGGGAATTCATCAAGTCTTTCACGTGTCTATGCTCTGGAGGTACCACGCCGACTTGTCACATGTGTTGGACTTCAGCACGATTTGGTTAAATGAGAGTCCGGGTTATGAAAAGGATCCAGTTGCCATTGTTGATACACATCCAGTTGAGATCCAAGAGGATTTTTGCGGTAAAGGTAAAGTGGAGGGGCCAACCAGCTAAGGAGGCGATTTGGGAGTCCGAGGAGGACATGCGGATAAGATACCCACACTTATTCAGCACACCAGGTATGATTCTAGACTCATTTGAGGACGAACTTTTATTTAAGAGGTGGAGAATGTAATGATCCGGCCGATCGTATTTCTTTTTGGAACCTCGTTCCCTTAAATAAGACTCCCCGTATCTTCTTTTATTGTCTTATGACTTGTAGGGATGGTTAGTTTGAGATTTGGAAGGGTTCGAGTTGAAATCGGAACATTTGGTTCCTTAAGTTGGCCTTAAAAGGCTAAGTTTGACTTTGGTCAATGTTTTGAATAAACGACATCGCAATCGGGATTTGACGGTTCTAATAGGTTTGTATGATGATTTTGGACTTGTGCGTATTCTCGATTCGGGTTTTGGATGATTCGGGAGCGTTTCAGCGCCTACTATCAAAAGTTGGTGCCTGAAGGATTTTAAAGTTCTTTAAATTTGGTTTGGAGTAGGTTTTGGTGATATCGAGGTACGAATGGAATTTCGAGACCGAGAATAGTTCTATAATGTCATTTAAGGCTTTCATGCAAAATTTGGCGTCATTCCGAGTTGATTTGATAGAAAGGGACGTGCGAAAGTCTTTTTAAAAGTTTTTGAGTGTATGAGTCAATCCATGCGTTTGGCATCCGATTCGTATTTTTTGATGTTATTTCAGTGTTTTGATCGCTCGAGCAATTTTGTATGATGTTATTAGGATTGTGTGGGTGATTGGTGTGGAGCCCTGAGGGCTCGGGGTGAGTTTTAGACATTTGGGAGGGTGAGAAACACTCCAGTTTTCTAGTTTTTCTTGGCAATTGTTACAGGTCTCGCAAATGCGAGAAATTTTTCGCATTTGCGAATATCACATTTGCGAGGAAGGCTTCACAATTGTGAAGAAAACTGAGCTGGGCAATGTTCGTATTTGCGACTCATTGATCGCATTTGCGACCTTTGAAGTGGGAGCCCAAGTTCGCATTTGCGAATTAGGTGTCGCAAATGCGGCATCAGAGACCTGTGCACAACTTATTAAATGCGGGACTTAGACCATTTAGTTCATTTTCTTTCATCTCTTGGACAATTTTTGGAACTTTTGGAAGAGAGTTTTCACCTAGCACTTTGAGGTAAGTAATTTTTATACAACATAAGTTAAATACATAGATTATGGGTAGATTAACATGTAAAAATTGGTAAAATCATGAGTTTAGATGAAAAACCTGGGTTTTGATTAAAATGGGATTTTACCACGAAAATGGTTATGAAACTTAGTAAAAATCATATATTTATGTTCCTAATATTATGGGTAACAACTTTTTTCGGAAATTTTCGAAATCCGGACACGTGGGCCCGAGGGTAAATTTTAGGAATCTTGCATTTTGAGTTGGGTAATCACTTTAATAGTTGAGATATGAATTTTTGAGCATAAATTGATCAATTTATATAAAATTTGACTAGTTTCGAGTCGTTTGACACCAAATTTGGAGGTTTGAGCACATTCTTGAACCGGAAAGTAGGCTTTGAGACGAGATAAGTCTCATTTCTAACATTGTAAGAGGGAAATTACCCCATAGGTGAATTAACTAGTGCGTATGTCTATATGTGGGGGGCTACACACGTAGAAGTGATGAGAGTCCATGCGCAGCTACTAATTATGCTATAGTCCAAGTAATCTAGGACCCATATCATGCTATACTTGAAATTTATTGCGCCCTGCTTCTTAATTGGATCGGTTAAATTTGAACTAAAATAAACCAGATCAACTTCTGATTTTGGTCAACACCGACCTAGCTAAAAGCAGGCATTGAAAGCAATGCACTTTTAAAATAACTCACAATAGTTTAATTTACATAAGAATAAGATGGAAAGTGATGAATTCCTAATTCTAAGAATAAATATATATATTTTTTAAAATTATACAAGGGATGCGAATGGATAAATAGGAAATTCATGGCTTTTGCGACAACTCGTTCCAATTGTCTAACTTTCTATTTGCAGTGTGCAATACTCCTCAACACAAAAATTGTGGAATCTCCTAAATTCTCTCATGTCAAAAGGCAGGACAATCATGAAGTACTTCCTTCTCTCATGTATATAGCAGAACTAGTAAATTTATCCACGCTTCGCGTGGTTGTAGAGAAAATGAAATATGAATTATAGCATTATAAGAAATATTGTAACGACCCGGGCAGTCGTTTTGATTATTAGAGCCTCGTTCCCCTATTTGATTTTTTCGTATGTTTGATTGATGATATATGACTTGTGGGGATGGTTGGTTTAGTTTCGAAAAGGTTTGAGGGTGAATTGGAACACCTAGTTCAATTTTGGAAGCCTAAGTTGTGAGAGTTGATCAAGGGTTGACTTTTGAGTTAACAGCTTCAAAATTAGGATTTAATAGTTCCAATAGGTTCGTATGGTAATTTTTGACTAGGACATATGTTCGGATTTGATTTTGGATGTTCCTAGAAACTTTTGACTCTATTTATCGAAAGTTAGCAATTTGAAGTATTGGATAGTTTTTAAGTTTGACTGGTAATTGACTTTTGTGGTAATGAGCTTTGAATATAATTTTGAAATTTTGAAAAGGTCCTAATAGTTGAAATGAACTTTTGTACCAAGTTTGATTGTAATCTGAAATGCCTAAGTATGATTCAGACGCATTCAGCGAAGTTGGGAAGTTTGAAGCTTAAGAAATCGATTAGATCTTTGATTCTTGGTTTTGTTTTGTTTTTGACATTTCGTGTAGCAGGATAAGTTCATATGAAATATATGGACCTATTGGTATGATTAAACGGGGTCCAAGGGGACTTGGGTATTAGCCGTAGTGGTCTCGGATTATTTCAATGTGTTTTGCAGCTGTTGATTTTCTAGTGCAGGGCAGTGCGTTGTGATCGCTTAGTTGAGTCTCGCAATCGCGGAGAAGTGGGTCTGGCTTGCGTAGTGTTTCACTTCTCAATTGTAGAAATAGCTATGAATTCACACAGAAGGATTTCTGGCTGTGCTGGTGTGCTTCGCGGTCGCAGATGATGTGATGCAATCACGAGAAAGACCGAGGCTATGGGTTGTTGTGCTTCGTGATCGTAGGTAGTGGTTTGTGATTGCGGAAGGTCGGGCGGTTAGTAAGCATCGTGTTCGCGTGGGTATTTTTGCGTTTGCGTAAGGTTAGTAGGGTGTCGGGCAGATGGTCTTTGTGGTTGCAAGGGTCTAGCCACGATCGTGTAGAAACACTAGTCAGCTGTGCTTCGCGATCACGTGGGCTCAGACGCAATAGCGTAGAGGACCCCTCGGCAGTATATTAAATAGGCAATTTCAGAATTTTTGTCCATTCTTTCATATTTTGAACCCTAGACTACTTGAGGGGCGATTTTTCAAGAGGATTTTTATCCAAGGCAAGAGGGTAAGTGATTTTTATGATTATATTTCAAAATTTACATGGATTTTTAACCCCTAAATCAAGAATTTAAAGTGTAAAATTTGGGATTCTTGGTATAAACTTAAGAGAGTAATTTTGGTGGTTTTCAACATGAACTTGAAATCCGATTTGGAATCTAATCTATATTTGGACTCAGGGTGTTAGGAGTAATCTATATCTATGACTAATTTCGGATTCAGGCCTGGGGCTCGAGGTTGACTCTTTAATTTGGTTAAAAATTAAATCCTTTCTTTTATATGTGAAATCAATTCCTAAAGTTTGTAGTGACTCATTTAAATAATATTTGACTAGATTCGAGTCGTTTGGAGTTGGATTTAAAAGGAAAGGCGGTTGTTGTTAATTGAAGCTATCTGGAAAGCGGTAAGTCTCTTGCCTATCATTTTATGAGGAAATTCTCCCTATAGGTGATCTATTTGCTACTTGTTGCTTGATTTAGGAGCCATTTATGTGCGGAGTGACGAGTGTATATGTGTATCTAGGTTTTGACTATATCTGGTAGAGTTTTGCTTATGATATCCCTTGTTTGGACTATGTAAATTTATTATCCACATCTCATTGATTCTATGACTATGTGATGACTCATAATTATAGCATGCTTAATGTTATGACTTGTTGAATTCGATATAACAAATTATTTCGCCAAGTTAACCTTTCTTAGTCATACACTTGTCTTATTGACTCATGATTTGGTGGTTACATGGATTAATTACTCATGTTAAATGTTATGATTAGATTTTTGAATGTTGAAATAGCTTATTAAACTGTTATGATAAATTAAATTACATGAATAACCATAACTATATTTTACTCATAGGGGCTTGTATTTGCATCTCTATTGTTATATCTCGTTGCCTCATAACTGTATTATTTCATATACATATGCATGAGTTAGAGAATTGGGTATTGCAAAGAGTTGAGCATTTTTGGCATTAAGGACACTATGAGTGAATACTGATTATTGATTGTAAGATGATCAACGCTTGGATATAGATTCGTCCCTACGGAGTCAGGTGATTCCCATGTTACTTTGGACACGTGGCATGTGTCAGGCACATGAATTTGTGTTGTGAGGTATTGAGAAGGGATTCTTAGCATGCATATCTAAATATCTTAGACTCATGCAGTGGATTTTATATAAATGTTGGTTAATTTACATTATGTTTTTATGCGTATTCAAGATGAGGAAGTTATATTTGATTCGATCTTTTTTATCTATGTACTATGTCTCTAGCTCTCGTACCTATTTGATGATAACATGTCTTACTTCGTATTTTATGTAACGACCTGACCGGTCGTTTTGAGCTGTAGCATGTTGTTCAGCGGTTTAAATTCGTGAGCAGCTCCATTTAAGGTATTATGACTTGTAGATGTGGTCGGAGTTGAATTTCGGGAAGTTTAGAGTTGATTTGGAAAGAAAATTCCCATTTTAAAAGCCTTAAGTTGGTAGAATTAACTAAGATTGGAATTTTGAGTAAACGACCTCCGAATCAGGATTTGAAGGTTCCTGTAGGTTCGTATGATGATTTCAGACTTGGGCATATGTCCGGATCGGGTTTTGGATAACCCGGGAGCGTTTCTGACATATTGTGGAAGTTAGCCTTTTAGAAGAATTTCATAAATGTGGGCTTGAAGTGCATTTCACAGTTACTGATGTCCGTTTGGGATTTCGAGTCTGGGAATATCTTCGTATGGTGATTCTGAAGTTGGGAGCGCGATCGGAAGTGAATTTGGATGTCCAGATGTCATTTTGAAGTCATTTGACTAAAGATAGAAATTTGAAGGTTTTTGAGAAATTCGACTGGAAGTGGAAGTTTTGATATCGAGGTCGGAATGCAATTTCGGAAGTTGGAGTAGGTCCGTAATGTCGAATATGACTTGTGTGCAAAATTTGGGGTCAATCGGACGTGATTTGATAGGTTTCGACATCGGATGTAGAAGTTGGAAATTTCTAAGTTTATAAAGCTTAGATTTGGGTGTGATTCGTGGTTTCGATGTTGTTTGATGTGATTTCAAGGCTCGACTAATTTCAAATGAGGTATTAGGACTGATTCGTGTGATTGGACGAGGTCCCGAGGGCCTCGGGTGTATTTCAGAGTGGTTTCAGACCATTTTTCTCTATTTTGCTGCTGCTGTCTTCTGGTGTGCTATGTGATCGCGGTCCCTTGTGTGCGATCGCATAGAAGGAAATTCGAGGGCGGCTGGATTTGGCTTGTGCGTTCGCGGAAGAGAGGGTGCGAACGCGGTGGCTTGGGGTGTGATCACTACGCGAACGCAGGGTACAGTGTGCGAACGCGTAGAAGGAAAGGGAGCTGGGGGCCCATTTGGCCTATGCGAACGCACAGGAAGCCCTGCGAACACGGAGGGTCAGGGCTGTTGCCCTTCGCGAATGCACTCGTGATGTCGCGAACGCAGAGAGGAAAATTGAGCCTGGGTAGATTAATTTAAATGCAGGATTCTTAGCAATTTCTTCATTTCTTCACTTGGTATGGGCGAGTTTGGGGAGCTTCAAGAGGGGTCTTCCTCCAAGCATCACTAGGTAAGTAAATTCCTCCTGTTTTTAAGTTAAATACAAAATTATATGCATGGATTAGACATTGAAATTGGTAGAAAATTGGGAAATCTTAAAGAAACCTAAAAAATGGAAATTTAGTTTTTTAGCCACGAATTTGAGCATAGAATTTAGTGTAAATTGTATATTTGAACTAGTAAAGCTATGGGTAGGATTTTTCTTCGAGAAATTTTGGATTCCGGGCATGTGGGCCCGAGGGCATTTTGGTCATTTCACTGAGCGGAGTTGGGAAATTATATAATTTGGAATTGTTGCAAATATTAGAGTATATTCTCACTGGGTTGTCGTTGTTTGGATAGTTTTGGGGCGTTGTGCATCCGTTGGAGTCGTCGGAAGGGCTTGGAAGCCGGTTATGGAATTTCGGAGCGAGGTAAGTCTCCTTTCTAACTTTGTGAGGGGGAATTGTCCCCCTAGGTGAACTAATTAAGTATGTCTTACTATCTGCGGGGGCTACGTACGCACGAGGTGACGGGCGTCCGTGCATAGCTACTATTATGCCATGTCCAGGTAGCCTAGTACCCACTAGCATGCCTTACCTGTTTTACCTGTGATCTTGTCTGTGATATTAGACTGCTAAGATAATCAAAATTGTAATTGAAAGACTAAGGAAGATTAGAGTTTATTTTCTAAATCATATAAAAAGAGAATTGATTTCCTTCGCGGGCAATTATATTTCCGGATAAGGTTGTATTATTAAATATTTTAAAAACTTGGCAAGTGAATTTCGAAAAAAGGGATTTAAATACTATTTTGTGGTTTTTAAAAGAGAAATCGGTCATTTACTTGAGTATCTGTGTTACCGACGTATTCGGGGTGGATTGTGCATGTCTGCATGTGGCCGCTTCGAATTTACATTCCGCGAGTGGAGTGTTATTTCCCCCACTCTCATGGGAGCGGGCCGTACGCCACGGCGGATTTAAAATGCACTTTTGGTACGGGCCGTTCGATCCTCGGCAGTGCATAGACATGATTATTATATTGAGAGGTGCACTTATGAGACGGGCTGTTCGATCCTCGGCAGTGCATTGAGATGATTATTATATTGAGAGATGCACTTTTGATACGGGCCGTTCGATCCTCGGCAGTGCATTGAGATGATTATTATATTGAGAGATGCACTTTTGATACGGGCCGTTCGATCCTCGGCAGTGCATAGACATGAGTATTTATTTGATAGGTGCACTTTTGGTACGGGCCATTCGATCCTTGGCAGTGCACAGAGTTGATTATTATGACGACTCAGGATGGTTGTCCTTATCCCGTATGCGCATGCTAAATTATTAAATGTTTTTCATGGATTTTAAAAAGTTACAAGGTTATTTGGGGGGAAAACAAAGAGGAAATTTTTTATTTAAAATATTCGGGGGAAAATGAGGAAGTGGTAACTGTTTGTTTATTCCCAGTATTTACTTGGATTTCAGTGCCTTATATATATTATTGCTTTACTACCTTTACATGCCTACCGTGTTCATCATAGGTTGTTAAGTAATTTGTTGGCCCCTAGTGAGTGTCTAATTCGACCTCTCGTCACTAACTCTATGAGGTTAGGCGGGCGACTTACTGAGTACACGTTGTTTTTTGCACTCATGCTACACTTGCTGTGCATTTTATTGCACATGTACTTTCATAGCAAGGTAGAGGGTTCGGAGACTTAGGCGAGCTGCATTCTCCGGGGGCGACCGCGGCTGACAGAGTCTCCCTCGTACTGTATTTATTTTTATTTTTAATTTTCCTTGTCCAATTGGTATTTGGGACAGGCTTTGTAATGATTGTATAAATTCTTAAAAATTGCTCATGTTCTTGTGACACCGGGTTCTGGGGTGTGTTGGGATGTGATTGCTAAATTGTAGTATTTGAACCATTGTTTTAATTAACAGATTTTATTTGGTAATATGTAATAAAGTGAAAGGAAATGATTTTTCATAAATGTTAAACAGGAATTTATTTTGGTTATTTAATGATTGGCTTTCCTGACAATGGTGTCCGTCGCCATCACGACCGTAGGGATTTTGGGTCGCGACAACATGGTATCAGAGCGCTAGGTTCCCTTAGGTCTCACGATTCATGAGCAAGTCTAGTAGAGTCTTGTGGATCGGTACAGAGACGTCTGTGTCTATCTTCGAGAGACTACAGGGCTGGCAGGAGTACTTCCCTTCTTGATTCCTCATCGTGCGATTCGATTCCCCTAAGGCTTATGCCTAAGTTTATTCTTACTCAATATTACGCGTCGCGAAGCGTTTTCTATGAATCAGTAATTTGAGGAATTAAAATGGTGATACGAGTGTAATTCAAGATGTTTCCATGTATAATTGGATGGGGTTGTCGTTATGGCCCTGCAAAATAATAAGATGTTGTTTCAGCTCAGTAGTTGTGTTTCTGAGAGCATTAAGTCTATGCTCAGGTAGTGATGATGCTTGCGATTGGTTATCGTGTGATGTCGATATGATGATAGAATGCTTGCCCGTATGTTGGGGGTGATGAATGGTTTGGAGAAAGGTCTTCTCAGAGTGTGATTTTGATATTTCTGTATTTTAGTTCCGGCGGAGGAAAGGGCATTTGGATTATGAATGGTCCGGTTGGGGTTGATAAAGTAGTAAGACTTGGTGTCTTCAAGTGATGTGGGATATGCACCTGTGAGGTGAAGTCTTCGTCATTGATCGAATGGAATTTAATAGGTTTGTGGGTGCTATGGTTTCTTCGGTTGCGTGGGGTCAGAGTATTGAGAAGAAGTATTGAAGAATGCGGTTGACAGAGATTGATGCTGAAGTGAGGCTAGGCGGTGGTTCCATTTCTAGGAGGCCAGGTGTAAGAAGCAGAAGTCGAGCAGTCGCAAAGTGGGGGAGCGGCAGCATAGCTTGGAATTTGAAGATATTTTCGTGCATCTACTGGATGTCCATGAGGAGCGGACGAACAAGTAAAGTGGTAAATGAAGCAGGGTGTAGGATGGGGTATTGAAGTTGCAGAGAGCGTGCTTTTCAGCGTCGCTGGAAGGTGTCGGTTGTTGATTTCCACAGGTGAGTTATCTCCTATGAATAGGTTAGCGGTGGCATGGTTGGCAGGTCTCTGTGAAGGGTTCTAGTGGCAATTCGGTAGGAGGCAGAATGTGTGAATGATGCTAGAGAAATTGAGTATTTAGGGAGTGTTATCAAGAGAATTTGGAGGAATTGGACAGAGTGGTTGAGCAAGATCGAGTTATCCAAGGGAGAAAGGATCTCGACAAGGTCTAGAGTGGTGCAAGGAGTAGCTTCGAGCTAAGTGAGGGAGTCTCACCATCTGCAGTTGGGTTGTAGGGTTGTCTTATCATAGGGTTGCGGATTATCGGCGTGTTGGCAAGTTAGTTCAGCTAAGGGAAAGGAGAAAAATGGTGATTGTGCGTGTGATTTGATGAATGTGTGCAAAAGTTGGCCCTGTCGGGCCAGGGTTAGGCTTTGGAAGATTCAGAATTTTGCTTAAGGCATAGGTGAGTTGTCAGGATAGTGACTCAGTCACATGCTTCGAGGAAAATGGTGTTCATGTGCTAGAAGAGCCTTAAAGTTGATTGTATTCGGGGACAGTCAGAGTGGGTGACTCTCCATAGTGGTCCTAGTGAGTTCAAAAGTTAAGAATGCGGCGTTTAAGGGTTTCAGGCAGCAGTATGATCGAGAATCAAGCTTTTACAGAGTAATTTCTGAGAAAAGGGAGGATGGTTGGGATGTTCCATGATATGTTTCAGCATGCAGGATAGTACTGGAGGAGTGAGAGAAATAAACTCCGGATTGTAGAAAGATTATCAGGAGGGTATGAGACGGGTTGCGGGATTTAGGTAGCATAGTCTCGTGAGTCAAGGTCACTCGGGATGAGTGAGGGTTGAGTTTGCTATGAGTTGAAGGAAGTTTCTATTATTCCTGAAGCAATTGGAGATGATTAAAAGCAAATAGATTGATTAGCCATGGTTTAAATGGCATATTTACGGCAGTGATCGGTTCCTTTGATGTGGTTAAGTTATGCAGGAGGTTTGTGCCGGTGTGCACGAGGCTTGTCGGCCGTCGTAATGGATTTCATGTGGGAGAATTTGAGTGCTATGTCCTATCAGGTGTAGGCGGACCCCGAAAGGGTTATGGTGGTATAGACTACTACTTAAGGATTTGCATGATGGGTGATTGTGGGAATTCACTCGTGTGTTGAGATTGTACTCCTGAATTGAATTAAGTAAAAGGTTTCTATATGATGAAGTGTTCACCCTATTGATGGTTCAGCAGTTGTTATGGATTTCTTGTGCTACCTCATATTGGCATGTTAGGTGCGGTAAGCAGTATGTAACTGGGAGTAAGAATCGAGATTTGCGGTTCGGTGTTAATAGGGATTTAAAAGTTCAGAGTAAGCTGGTGTTATCTTTAGTGTCTCCTGAGATTGATATTCGGTGGAAGAGGCTTTGTACCCTGGTCATGGGTTCTTGATGTGTCTTGTTGCCTTGTGTGGAAGGTCGTGGAAGCATGGCCGCGAAAATACTGTATAAGTGTGACATGTAGTCACTTGATGGATTGAAGATTTGGACTGAGTATAAAGAAGTGCAATGTTATGTACTTGAGAAGTTATGCCTGAGAGCGTTCAGTTCATTTGGTTGTGGATTGTGGGGTGTTTGTCCTAGCTATGATGGTTGTTCTTGCATATTATGAGTGGAAGTGGGTTAATGTGGACCCAGGTAAAGCTATTAGCCTAGTTTGGTGCGAGCAGGGTAGACTCGATATTTATGGATGGATTTATATATGATTATAGACTCCGTACGAGCCAGGCATGTTCATTTCAGCAGAGCGCTTTTCATGGAAAGGTATTAGAACAACAGGTGTTATTCCATCTTCGTCAAATTCAGGCGATATTATGATTGTGTCGTGTGAGTTGTGAAACGGCTTGATAGTTTCCTATGTGTTGAGGTCCCGCGTAGTGGGGATGTTATGTGAGCAGAATAACTCTTAAGATCCAGAGTGTATATATGTATATCGCACTTAGTTGTGCTTGAGTTTTGTAGCATGCGGTTTTGTCAGTCTCCCCAGGATGGTATTATGCACTTAGCGTTCTTGTGACCGATATTCAGTAATTTATAATAGTGAGCAAATCAGCTCCGTATATATATCTTCTTATGTAAATTTTATGTGTGGAGCAAGTGGTACGTCACCACGGGTATGTATTTGGATCGGGTTGCACGCCGCAACAGTGTAATGATGTGAAGGGTTAATATATATTTATTTTTCTTATGTTTTACTTCCTATTTTCTGAGAAAAGTTCATATTAGTTTCTTGAGTTGAATAGTCCCTTCCTGAGTCATTTCTCCCTATCATGTTCGAGTTATGGCATATTGGCGCGATGTGGTATCATGTGAGGCTGTTGGTCATGTTTGGGGTGATTTGTTGTCTGAGCAGGTCATACTGGGTGAGACGAGATTATCGGGTCAGGGATCAGTACGATAAGGTTATGTGAAGTGTAGATTAAAGAACAAATACAATTATTCAGGTTCATAATGAAGTGATGATTCTAGTCAAGATGAGGTGTTCAATGATTTGATAAATATGCAATTGGGTATGAATTTTCGCACATTTCCTCCGTTGTGGTTGTATCGTCAGCATTATAGCAGGATGTATGTATATATATATCATGAGGTGTATTGGGAGCATCAGATTCGTGGAATTTTGGGCTATTAAGGTTCACGGAACGTCATTGTGGTTAGATGATGAATTTTTCGGTGCATGGTGCTAATTCAGCAAAGGTATGCAGTCATGTTCGGGTATATCGTGTGGTAGTTGATACGGTGTTTATACATTGCAACTAGGCCTGGCAGAGAAATTTCAAGTGTTGGAACTGGATTCTGAGCTTATTATGTGGGTAAAGGAGGAATCTTCAGGTTTGATCATGCTAATGCACTCGACTGGGTTGTGGTAGTACGGGAAGGTGCACGAGGTGTTAAACAGTGATTTCAGATAACTCCAGAGCAATTCTTGGCATGATCGAGGACGAACGTCAGTTTAAGTGGGGGAGAATGTAACGACCCGACCGGTCGTTTCGAGCTCTAGCGCGTCGTTCAACAATTTGAAGTCGTGAGCAGCTCCATTTCAGGTATTATGACTTGTAGATGTGGTCGGAATTGAATTTCGGGAAGTTTAGAGTTGATTTGGAAAGAAAATTCTCATTTCAGAAGCCTTAAGTTGGTAGAATCAACTAAGATTGGAATTTTGAGTAAACGACCTCTAAATCAGGATTTGAAGGTTCATGCAGGTTCGTATGATGAGTTCGGACTTGGGCGTATGTCCGGATCAGGGTTTGGACAACCCGGGAACGTTTCAGTGCATATTGTGGAAGTTAGCATTTTAGAAGAATTTCATAAATTTGGGCTTGAAGTGCATTTCGGAGTTAGTGATGTCTGATTGGGATTTCGAGTCTTGGAATAGCTTCGTATGGTGATTCTGATGTTGGGAGCGAGATCGGAAGTGAATTCGGATGTCCGGAGGTCATTTTGAATTCATTTGGCTAAAGATAGAAATTTGAAGGTTTTTGAGAAATCCGACCGGAAGTGGAAGTTTTTATATCGAGTTTCGAATGCGATTTCAGAAGTTGGAGCAGGTCCGTAATGTCGAATATGACTTGTGTGCAAAATTTGGGGTCAATTGGACGTGATTTTATAGGTTTCGGCATCGGATGTAGAAGTTGGAAATTTCTAAGCTCATAAAGTTTGGATTTGGGTGCGATTTATGGTTTCGATGTTGTTTGATGTGATTTCAAGGCTCGACTAAGTACGAATGAGGTATTAGGACTAAGTCGTGTGATTGGACGAGGTCCCGGGGGCCTCGGGTGTGTTTCGAGGTGGTTTCGGACCATTTTCTCTGTTTTGCTGTTGCTGTCTTCTGATGTGCTATGCGATCGCGGTCCCATTGTGTGCGATCACATAGAAGGAAATTCGAGGGCTGCTGGATTTGGCTTGTGCATTCGCGGAAGAGGGGGTGCGAGTGCGGTGGCTTGGGGTGTGATCATTACGCGAACGCAGGGTACGGTGTGCGAAAGCGTAGAAGGAAAGGGAGTTGGGGGCCTAGGGGGCCGTTTGGCCTATGCGAACGCACAGGAAGCCCTGCGAACATGGAGGGTCAGGGTTGTTTCACTTCACGAATGCACTCGTGATGTCGCAAACGCAGAGAGGAAAATTGAGCCTGGGTAGATTAATTTAAATGCGGGATTCTTAGCCATTTCTTCAATTCTTCACTTGGTATGGGCGAGTTTGGGGAGCTTCAAGAGGGGTCTTCCTTCAAGCATCACTAAGTAAGTAAATTCCTCCCGTCTTTAAGTTAAATACAAGATTATATGCATGGGTTAGACATTGAAGTTGGTAGGAAATTGGGAAATCTTAAAGAAACCTAGAAAATGGAAATTTGGATTTTTAGCCACGAATTTGAGCATGGAATTTAGTGTAAATTGTATATCTGAACTAGTAAAGCTATGGGTAGGATTTATCTTTGAGAAATTTCGGATTCTGGGCATGTGGGCCCGAGGGCATTTTGGTCATTTCACTGAGCGGAGTTAGAAAATTATATAATTTGGAATTGTTGGAAATATTAGAGTATATTTTCATTGGGTTGTCGTTGTTTGGATAGTTTTGGGGCGTTGTGCCTCCGTTGGAGTCGTCGGAAGGGCTTGGAAGCCGGTTATGGAATTTCGGAGCAAGGTAAGTCTCCTTTCTAACTTTGTGAAGGGGAATTGTCCCCCTAGGTGAACTAATTAAGTATGTGTAACTATCTGCAGGGGCTACATATGCACGAGGTGACGGTAGTCCGTGCGTAGCTACTATTATGCCATGTCCAGGTAGCCTAGGACCCACTATCATGCCTTACCTGTTGTACCTGTGATCTTGTCTGTGATATTAGACTGCTAATATAGTCAAAATTGTAATTGAAATACTTAGGAAGATTAGAGTTTAAATCATATAAAAAGAGAATTGATTTCCTTCGCGGGCAATTATATTTCCAGATAAGGTTGTATTATTAAACATTTTAAAAACTTGGCAAGTGAATTTCGAAAAAGGGATTTAAATACTATTTTGTGGTTTTTAAAAGAGAAATCAGTCATTTACTTGAGTATTTGTGTTCTGGACGTATTCGGGGTGGATTGTTGATTGTGCATGTCTGCATGTGACCGTTTCGCAATTTACATTCCACGAGCGAAGTGTTATTTCCCCCACTCTCATGGGAGCGGACCTCACGCCACGAAGGATTTAAAATGTACTTTTGGTACGGGCCATTCGATCCTCGACAGTGCACATACATGATTATTATATTGAGAGGTGCACTTATGGGACGGGCCGTTCGATCCTCGGCAGTGCACAAAGATGATTATTATATTGAGAGATGCACTTTTGGTATGGGCCGTTCGATCCTCAGCAGTGCATAGACATGAGTATTTATTTGAGAGGTGCACTTTTGGTACGAGCCGTTCGATCCTCGATAGTACACAGAGTTGATTATTATGACGGCTCAAGCCGGTTGTCCTTATCCCGTATGCGCATGCTAAATTGTTAAATGTTTTTCATGGATTTAAAAAGTGACAGTTATTTGGGGGAAAACAAAGAAGTAAATTGTTTATTTAAAATATTCGGGGGGAAATGAGGAAGTGGTAACTGTTTGTTTATTCTCAGTATTTACTTGGATTACAATACCTTATATATATTGTTGCTTTACTACCTTTACATGCCTACCGTGTTCATTATAGGCTGTTAATTAATTTGCTGGCCCCTAGTGAGTGTCTAATTCGACCTCTCGTCACTACCTCTCTGAGGTTAGGCGGCGACTTACTGAGTACACATTATTTTTTGTACTCATGCTACACTTGTTGTGCATTTTATTGCACAGGTACTTTCATAGCAAGGTGGAGGATTCAGAGACTTAGGCGAGCTGCATCATCCGGGGGCGATCAGCAGCTGACAGAGTCTCCCTCGTACTGTATTTATTTTTATTTTTAATTCTCCTTGTCCAATTTGTATTTTGGACAGGCTTTGTAATGATTGTATAAATTTTTAGAAATTGCTCATGTACTTGTGACACCAGGTTTTGGGGTGTGTTGAGATGTAATTGCTAAAGTGTAGTATTCGAACCATTATTTTAATTAACAGATTTTATTTGGTTAATATGTAATAAAGTGAAAGGAAATGATTTTTCATAAATGTTAAACAGGAATTTATTTCGGCTATTTAATGATTGGCTTGCCTGACAATGGTGTCCGGCGCCATCACGACCGTAGGGATATTTGGGTCATGAAAACATGGTATCAGAACGCTAGGTTCCCTTAGGTCTCACGAGTCATGAGAAAGTCTAATAGAGTCTTGCGGATCAATACGGAGACGTCTGTACCTATCTTTGAGAGGCTACAGAGCTGTTAGGAGTACTTCCCTTCTTGATTCCTCATCGTGCGATTCGATTCCCTTAAGGATTATGCCTAAGTTTATTCTTACTCAATCTTACGCGTCGCGAAGCGTTTGCTATGAATCAGGAATTTGAGGAATTGAAATGGTGCTACGAGTGTTCGATATGTTTCCATGTATAATTTGATGGGGATGTTGTTATGGCCCTGCAAAAGAATAAGATGTTATTTCAGCTCAGTAGCTGTGTTTCTGAGAGCATTAAGGCTATGCTCAGGTAGTGATGATGCTTGCGATTGGTTATCGTGTGATGTCGATATGATGATAAAATGTTTGCTCGTATGTTGGGGGTGATGAATGGTTTAGAGGGAGGTCTTCTCAGAGTGTGATTTCGAGATTTCGGTATTTTAGTTCTGGCGGAGGAAAGGGCATTTGGATTATGAATGGTCCGGTTGGGGTTGATAAAGTAGTAAGACTTGGTGTCTTCAAGTATGGTGGGATATGCACCTGTGACGTGAAGTCGTCGTCATTGATCGAATGGAATGTGTTAAGTTTGTCTGTGCTATGGTTTCTTCGGTTGCGTGGGGTTAGAGTATTTAGAAGAAGTATTGAAGAATGCGGTTAGCAGAGATTGATCCTAAAGTGGGGCTACGCGGTGGTTCCATTTCTAGGAGGCCAGGTGTAAGAAGCAGAAGTCGAGCAGTCGCAAAGTGGGGGAGCGACAGCATAGCTTGGAATTTGAAGATATTTCCGCGCATCTAATGGATGTCCATGATGAGCGGACGGACAAGTAAAGTGGTAATTGAAGCAGGGCGTAGGATGGTGTATTGAAGTCGCAGAGAGCATGCTTTTCAGCGTCGCTGGAAGGTGTTAGTTGGTGATTTCCACAGGTGGGTTATCTCCTGTGAATACGTTAGCAGTGGCATGGTTAGCATGTCTTTGTGAGGGGTTCTAGTGGCTATTCGGTAGGAGGCAGAATGTGTGAATGATGCTAGAGAATTTGAGTATTTAGGGAGTGCTAGCAAGAGAATTTGGAGGAATTGGATGGAGTGGTTGAGCAAGATCGACTTATCCAAGGGAGAAGGATCTCGGCAAGGTCTAGAGTGGTGCAAGGAGTAGCTTCGGGCTAAGTGGAGGAGTCCCACCATCTGCAGTTAGGTTGTAGGGTTGTCTTCTCATAGGGTTGCGTATTTTCAACGTGTTGGTAAGTTAGTTCAGCTAAGGGAAAGGAGAAAAATGGTGATTGTGCGTGGGATTTGATGAATGTGTGCAAACGTTAGCCCTGTCGGGCCAAGGTTAGGCTTTGGAAGATTTAGAATTTTGCTTAAGGCGTAGGTGAGTTTTCACGATAGTGACTCAGTCACGTGCTTCAAGGAAAAGGGTGTTCATGTGCTAGAAGTTCCTTAGAGTTGATTGTATTCGGTGCCAGTCAGAGTGGGTGACTCTCCATAGCGGTCCTAGTGAGTTCAAAAGTTAAGAATGCGGCGCTTAAGGGTTTCAGGCAGCAGTATGATCGGGAATCGAGCTTTTACAGAGTAATTTCTGAAAAAAAGGATGATGGTTGGGATGTTCCATGATATGTTTCAGCATGCACGATAGTATTGCAGGAGTGAGAGAAATAAACTCCGGATTGTAGAAAGATTATCAGGAGGGTATGAGACGGGTTGCGGGATTTAGGCAGCATAGTCTCGTGAGTCAAGGTCACTCAGGATGAGTGAGGGTTGAGTTTGCTATGAGTTGAAGGAAGTTGCTATTATTCCTGAAGCAATTGGAGATGAGTAAAAGCAAATAGATTGATTATCCATGGTTGAAATGGCACATTTACGGCAGTGATCGGTTCCTTTGATATGATTAAGTTATGCAGGAGGTTTGTGTCGGTGCGCACGAGGCTTGTCGGCCGTCGTAATGGATTTCATGTGGGAGCATTTGAGTGCTATGTATTGTCAGGTGTAGGCGGACCCCGAAAGGGTTATGGTGGTATAGACTACTACTTAAGGATTTTCATGATAGGTGATTGTGGGAATTCACTCGTGTGTTGAGATGGTACTCATGAATTGAATAAAGTAAAATGTTTCTATATGATGAAGTGTTCACCCTATTGATGGTTCAGTAGTTATGACGGAATTCTTGCGCTACCTCATATTGGCATGTTAGGTGCGGTAAGCAGTATGTAACTGGGAGTAAGAATCAAGATTTGCGGTTCGATGTTAATAGGTATTTGAAAGTTAAGAGTAAGCTGGTGTTATCTTCAGTTTCACCTGAGATTGATATTCGGTGGAAGAGGATTTGTACCCTGGTCATGGGTTCTTGATGTGTCTTGTTGCCTTGTGTGGAAGGTCGTGGAATCATGACCGCGAAAAGATTGTATAAGTGTGACATGTAGCCACTTGATGGATTGAAGATTTGGAATGAGTATAAAGAAGTGCAATGTTGTGTATTTGAGAAGTTATGCCTGAGAGGCGTTCAGTTTATTTGGTTCTGGATTGTGGGGTGTCTGTCCCGGCTATGTTGGTTGTTCTTGCATATTAAGAGAGGAGGTGGGTTAATGTGGACCTAGGTAAAGCTATTAGCCTAGTTTGGTGCGAGCAGGGTAGACTCGATGTTTGTGGATGGATTTAGAAATGATTATCGACTCCGTACGAGCCAGACATGTTCATTTCAGTAGAGCGCTTTTCATGGAAAGGTATTAGAACAGCAAGTGTTGTTCCTTCTTCGTCAAATTCATGCAATATTATGATTGTTCCGTGTGAGTTATGAAATGGCTTGATAATTTCCTATGTGTTGAGATCCCGCGTAGTGGGGATGTTATGTGAGCAGGATAGCTCTTGAGATCCAGAGTGTATATAAGTATATCGCACCTCAGTTGTGCTTGAGTTTTGTAGCATGCGGCTTTGTCATTCTCCCCAGGATGGTATTATGCACTTAGCGTGCTTGTGACCGATATTCAGTAATTTGTAATAGTGAGCAAATCAGCTCTGTATATATCTTCTTATGTAAATTTTATGTGTGGATCGGGTGGCACGTCGCCACGGGTATGTATTTGGATCGGGTTGCACGCCGCAACAGTGTGATGATGAGAAGGGTTAATATATATTTATATTTCTTATGTTTTACTTCCTATTTTCTGAGAAAAGTTCATATTAGTTGCTTGAGTTGAATAGTCCCTTCCCGAGTCATTTCTTACCTATCATGTTCGAGTTATGGCCTATTGGCGCGATGTGGTATCATGTGAGGTTGTTGGTCATGTTTGGGGTGATTTATTGTCTGAGAAGTTCATACTGGGTGAGACGAGATTATCGGGTCAGGGATCAGTACGATAAGGTTATGTGAAGTGTAGATTAAAGAACAAATACCATTATTCAGGTTCATAATGAAGTGATGATTATAGTCAAGATGAGGTATTCAATAATTTGATAACTCTGCAGTTGGGTATGAATTTTCGCACATTTCCTCCGTTATGGTGGTATCGTCAGCATTATAGCAGGATGCATGTATATATATCATGAGTTGCATTGGGAGCATCAGATTCGTGGAATTTTGGGCTATTAAGGTTCAGCTAACGTCAGTGTGGTTAGATGATGAATTTTGTGGTGCATGGTGCTAATTCAGCAAAGGTATGCTGTCATGTTCGGGTATATCGTGTGGTATTTGATATGGTGTTTATACTGTAAAGACCCGTAACATTTTCTCGCTTTAAAATAATTCCCAAATGAGTCCCCGAGTTATTTTTATTGTGGGAATCTTTGAAACAGACCTGAACTGAGTAAAATGTACCCCCGAGACTTAAAGAATATAATTTTTCCAGAAAGTAGGTGTTATGCGACGCACTATGCAATCGCACATCGTGTATGTAGACCGCATAATGGTCGCATACCTAGGCAGAGTACTTCCCCATTTGAAGTCAACTATGTGGTCCAGTATGCGATTGCATAACGTGTATGTGGACCACACAGTGGTCGCATACCTAGGCAGTGTGTTTCGAATTTTGGCCCATCTTGAGGACCATTATGCGGTCGATTTTGCGGACCGCATGTCAGGAATGCGATCGCATTCCTGATCGCATTCTTGTCTCAGGCTTCTATTTTTCTAATTTTAAAACCCGACCCCAGTCCATTAAAAACACCCCTCCCCTTCATTTTTAACCATTTTTCTGGGATATTAGAGAGAGGAAAGAGTGGGTTCTACAGAGAGAAAGTCCCAACTTCATCAAATTGGTCTTCCTTCATCACTCAAGCTTGGAACTAATCAAGTAAAACACAAATTTCTTCACTCTAAGAGGTAAGCTTCCACCCCATTAACCCTAAATTTCCAAATCTTGTTAAAATGAAACATGGGTAGTATAGTTCATGAAGACGGGGTTGAGAACCTTGCATGCATGCACCCAATCTACCGTAATCTAGTTAAGGAAAATAGGTTGGGGTAATCTTTCACTAAAGAAGGGTTATCTAATCCAAAAAGAACACCTAGTGTTTGATAGAAAGCCCAAATGAGTTCGAGACATGTTCATGATTTCTAATTCTAAGTTTAAATGTGCCGCATTATGAATTAGGTTGAAGGTCCTAGGAGGCCCGGTGATTTGAGATAGAAATTAAGAAAAAATCCCGATTCGAGGTATGTATGGCTAACTTTAACCTTCATAGAATCCTCTTGTTGGATCCGGGTATTTGGTATGTGTGCCTTGTTTGGAAATACGTGAATTGATTGTTCAAACGTGTTGAGGCATGAGATTCTATTCTCTGATTTTCCTGGTTGATTGTCATGCTACTGTGCTGTATGAAGTTGTGAAATATGTTTGATGTGTAAAGAACGAAAGATTGATAATGTGCTCAAATGTGGGAATGTGTAAAATAGTTGAAAGCCATGCGTGGAAAGTAATGAAAAAGAATATTGTGAAACAATGTAACTGAATTGGGCGATTGTGGCAGGCGATTGTGGCAACACCGTGTTCATGAAATTGCTACTTGATGAGAGTTATGGTGCCTTGGGCCCAAATACATAAATTGTTGATAGGAACTTGTATTCCTTGAAGTGATGATTATTGTGATGTAATTGTTTATGGTTGTTGTTATGAATATGATTGTCAGGTGGGATCGGGTTGCACGCCGCAACACAAAGCAATAAGCTTGATATGGTGTGAGGCAATAAGGGTGGCCGAGGTATTAATTGTGGCCGAGGTAACAAGGGTGAACGAGGTAATAAGGGTGGCCGAAGTAATAAGGACAGAATGTGATCGTTATCACCATCGAAATAAAAATCGGGGAAACTTTTGAATATGGAAATGTTGAAAAGGGGAAAATGAGAGATTGTGAAACTTGATGATTTGGTTGTTCTTTTCCACATGCATTGATTGATTGGTTCTATTACTGTTTCTTACTTGTGTATTGTTTTATTGTACTTGGGATGAAGTTTGTTCATACATACTAGTACTATTCCACAGTACTAACGTCCCTTTTGCCGGGGGCGCTACATTTTCTTATATAAATGTAGATGGTTCTACAGCTGGTAATTCAGCCCACCGTCAGTAGTGCCTCCTCTCCTTTCCATCAGCTGTTTTAGTGAGCCCCACTTCCTCCTGGGGCCACGTGCGGCTCATGTCACCTTAATTTGAGTTTATGGTGTAGTGTAAGGTATAGCCGGGGCCTTGTTGCCGGCAAGTAGTATATAAATCTTTTGTATTTGTAGAGGCTCCGTAGACACAATGTGGGGAAAGTATATATGTATTTTGGGTAGTAAGCGTACGGGTTGGAATCGTGGTCCACGTTGTTAATGTTGTATGTATTTTGTAAGTATTTGGTATCATGTGTTAGAAATGATAAAATGTAGAAGTGAATTTAAGTTGGAAACTTATGCTTAAGTTACAAATGGCTATTTTACCTGAATGATGTATATTGAAATCACGGGGTAACGTGTGGGATAGGAAAGTCAAATCAGGTTCGCTTGACTCGGGTCACCCGGTTGAGTGCCGGTCACGTCCCTCGATTTTGGAGTGTGAAAAACTTGATATCAGAGCCTAAGGTTTTGAAAGTGTCCTAGGATGTCTCGGAGCCGTGTCTAGTAGATCCCTTCTTATCGGTGTTTTGTCGACCACATTTATAATTAGGGGCTACATGGACATTTAGGAAACACCCTTTTCATTGTTATTCTATAACGTGCGGTGAAATGGAAAGTGAAAATATTCTCGTCTAACTCGTGCTCTGTTGCAAAACATTTCAGTAATGGCACCAAAGAAGATAGCTCGGCTCGGCTTAGAGGTCGATGCCACCCCAAGTGTGGCTGTGAAATATGCACCCGATGGTGCGGGTGAGAGCGAGTCCCCAACTTTTAATCCACCTGACCTTTCTGTTCCAGACCAGAGTGTTCCTATTCCTGCTGCGGCAGAGGGTGCTGCAACCCCTCCTGCTGGTATTCCTGATCCTTCCTCGGTTCCAGCTTCAGGTCCCGGTACTTCTGATGGGGACCTCAGGGGAGCTATTCATATGTTGACCCAGTTAGTTGCCGCTCAAGCCCAAGGATCTCATGATGCCCCTGCATCCTCTAGCGGACAGGGAGATTCCACCGGTTCCAGAGTCAACCAGTTTCTGCGGTTGGCCCCTCCAGAGTTCTCAGGTATTGATCCGGAGGCCGATCCGCAGGATTTTCTAGATGAGATGTGCAAGACGCTTCAGGTTATGAAGGCTACAGAGACAGAGGGGGTTGATTTAGCATCTTACAGGCTGAGGGGAGAAGCGTATTCATGGTTCGAGATATGGGAGAATTCCTGTGGGGAGGAAAGTCCTCCGGCAAGATGGAATGAGTTCGTTGATGCTTTCATGGATCACTTCTTGCCTGTCGAGGATATGGACGCCCGTGCTATGGAGTTTGAGGTTCTCAAGCAGGGTAATATGAGTGTTTGGGTGTACCACATGGAGTTCATGAGGTTGTCCAAGTACGCTCCTCAGTTGGTATCGATTATGGGTGCCAGAGTTCCACGGTTTGTTCAGGGCCTCAGTCCTTTGGTTGTGAATGAAGTTGCTACAGCTGCCTTGCACCCAGACATGAATTATGGTAAGATAGTGGGATTCGCCCAGGCCATGGAGGCTAGAAAATTGAAGATAAGGTCAGAGAAGGAGAGTATCAGCAGGGCCCAGTCAGCGGGCCACTTGGGGATTTCAGTTGGAGGAGGGAGACCAGTTCACGGGAGAGGACCATCAAGGCCATCCCAGTCTTATGCTCAGACCTCATCCAGTGCATCGCCACCAGTGCACCACTATCAGCAGATCAGTCGTTGGGGACCAGGATGAGACAGTAGGAGACCCCATCAGTCCGGTCGTCCAGGAGGGAGGTTCCAGCAGTAGAGAAGCGCTCCATGCCCTAAGTGTGGGAGGTTCCATACCGAGCCTTGTTACCTGGATATCCCGGTACGCTATGGGTGTGGGGTGAGAGGTCATATTCGGCGGGATTTTCGTGCGCCCAGTCAGGGCATGGGTAGTGGTTTTTCTCAGCCATCCGAATCTTCTGCCGCCGCATCTTCAGTACGTCCTCCAGCTCCAACAAGGCATGGTGCAGTTAGAGGTGGAGCTCGTGGTAGAGGTGGACCCAGACGGTTCTATGCTTTGAGTGGTCGCCAGAGTGCGGAGGCTTCTCCAGACGTTGTTACAGGTATTCTGGCTGTTCAAGCCCATGATTGCTATGCTCTTATTTATCCGGGGTCCTCCTTGTTTTATGTTACCCCATTTATTGCTTCAAGTTTTGGGATAGAACCCGAACATCTTCATGAGCCGTTCTCCGTGTCGACTCCGGTTGGTGATTCCACTACAGCCGCACGAGTCTATAGGAATTGTGTTGTCACGGTGTGGTTGAGATACCACGGCCGATCTTATCGAACTAGGGATGGTAGATTCCAATGTTATCATGGGAATGGATTGGCTTTACTCGTGCTTTGCTAAACTCGACTTCCGAACCAGAATTATGAGACTAGAGCTTCCTAATGAGTCAGTTATTGAGTGGAAAAGGAATGGTGTGGTGCCAAAGGGTACGTTTATTTCCTACCTTAAGGCCTCGAAGATGATTAAAAAGGGGTGTTTTATCATTTGGTCTGAAATGCGGACACCACTTCGGAAGTGTCTGTCCCCGAGTCCGTCCCAGTTGTGAATGAGTTTCTTGAAGTATTTTTGGACGAGCTTCCAGGGATTCCGGCAGATAGAGAGATCGATTTCGGGATTGATGTATTGCCAGATACGAAGCCAATATCTATTCCACCATACAGAATGGCGCTAGCAGAGTTGAGGGAGTTAAAGGAGCATTTGAAAGACTTATTAGAGAAGGGGTTTATTCGGCTGAGTGTGTCGATGTGGGGCGCTCAGGTTCTTTTCGTTAGGAAGAAGGATGGGTCGCTTTGGATGTGTATAGATTATCGGCAGCTCAACAAAGTCACTATCAAAAACAAGTATCCATTGCCTCGGATAGATGCTTTGTTCGACCAATTGTAGGGTGCGAGGTTCTTTTCCAAAATTGATTTACGGTCGGGGTATCACCAGTTGAAGATCAGAGATGAGGATATTCCTAAGAACGCCTTCAGAACTCGTTATGGCCATTTTGATTTTTTGGTAATGTCCTTTGGACTGACCAATGCTCCAGCGGCTTTCATGGATCGTATGAATGGGGTTTTCAAATCGTTTCTTGACTCCTTCGTGATTGTTTTTATTGATGGCATCCTTGTCTACTCGCGAAGTCGGAAGGACCGTGCTAATCACCTCAGGGCAGTTCTGCAGACTCTTTACCAATTATATGCCAAGTTTTCAAAATGTGAATTTTGGTTGGAGTCAGTCACATTTTTGGGTCATGTTGTTTCTAGAGAAGGGATTAAGGTTGATCCCCAGAAAATCACAACGGTAAAGGATTGGCCTAGACCAACGACCCCGACAGAGATTCGCAGTTTCTTAGGTCTAGCCGGGTATTATCGGAGGTTTGTGGAAGGGTTCTCTACCCTCGGTCCCCATTTACTAAATTAACGCAGAAGGCAACTAAGTTCCAATGGTCCGACGCTTGTGAGAAGATCTTTCAGGAATTGAAATCAAGATTGACTTCAGCAGCGGTACTAACTTTACCAGAAGGCACGGAGGGATTTGTGGTTTATTATGATTCTTCAAGGGTTGGTTTGGGATGTGTATTGATGCAACACGGGAAGGTTATATCCTATGCTTCCAGGCAACTCAAGAATCACGAGAAGAATTATCCGACGCATGATTTAGAACTCGCGGCAGTTGTGTTTGCATTAAAAATATGGCGGCATTATTTGTATGGGGTCCATGTGGACGTGTTCTCAGACCACAAGAGTCTCCAATATTTGTTCAAGAAGAAGGAGGTGAATTTAAGGAAACGGTGATGGTTAGAATTGCTTAAGGATTATGATATGAACATTTTGTACCATCCGGGAAAAGCAAACATAGTGGCCGACGCTCTCAGTCGGAAGTCTATGGGTAGTCTGGCTCATTTGGAGGAAGATCAGAGGTCGTTGGCTCGGGAGGTTTGTCAATTGGCTAGTCTAGGGGTCTGTCTTTCGACCTCAGACGAGGGGAAAGTCATGGTGCATAATGGGGCAGAATCATCGCTTGTAGCGGAAGTCAAGGAGAAGCAGTTTATTGATCCAGCATTGGCGCAGTTGAAGGAGGCAGTTTTGAATAGCAAGATTTCTGCATTTTTGCTTGGGAGCGATGATGGTGTTTTGCGGTGCCAGGGAAGGTTATGTGTTCTCGATGTGGATAATCTTCGTGAGAGGGTGATGGCGGAAGCTCACAATTCCAGGTATTCCGTGCACCTAAGATCCACGAAAATGTATCAAGATCTCTGGGAAATTTATTGGTGGACCGGTATGAAGAGAGGTGTGGCAGACTTTGTATCTAAATGTCCGAATTGTCAGCAGGTAAAGGCCGAGCATCATAGACCTGGTGGGTTAACTCAACTTATGGAAATTCCAATATGGAAATGGGAAATGATCAACATGGATTTAGTGGTAGGGCTACCTCGCACTCAGTGTAAGTTCGACTCGATTTGGGTGATAGTGGACCGACTCACGAAATCAGCTCACTTCTTGCCGGTCAAGTCCACCGATACTGCAGAACAGTACGCTCAGTTTTATACCAAGGAAATAGTCAGGCTTCATGGTACTCCAATTTCTATTATATCAGATCGAGGGGCCCAGTTCACAGCTAATTTTTGGAGGAAATTTCAGCAAGGCTTGGGTACTCAGGTAAATCTCAGCACAGCTTTCCACCCGTAGACTGATGGTCAGGCAGAGCGGACTATTCAGACGCTTGAAGATATGTTACGGACTTGTGTATTGGACTTCAAGGGTAGTTGGGATGACAATTTACCGCTTATTGAATTTGCTTACAATAACAGCTTTCACGCTAGTATTCAGATGGACCCATTTGAGGCATTGTACGGAAGGAGGTGTAGATCTCCGATTGGGTGGTTCGAGGTCGGTGAAGCAGAGTTGTTAGGGCCAGATCTT